>PVJN01031340.1:0-24939 GCA_004026805.1 Lasiurus borealis
GGCGGGCGGGAAGGGGGCGCGCCCGGGGCACCGCTCCTGCTGCGCGGGGTGCCCCGTTCCCCCCCACGGAGAGGGAATGCCCCGGGGCTCCCCGCTTTCCTTCTTGCTGCCCGGGGTTGGGGGGTGGGGGGCACGGCTGGTCGCCCCACCCCGCCGCCCTCCGACGGGGAAGTGAAGGGAGCCGGGTGCGCCCAGAGGCGGCAGGAAGACCTGAGAGCCCAGCCCCAGACCCTGCGCCCCCCCACCCCCCACCCGCGCGGGCCCGGGCGCCGCCTGCCCGCCCGGCCTCCCCGCCCCTGGTGGGGGACCCGAGTCACATGGGGTCGGCCTGCTCCCTCCCGGCTCCCCGCTTCCTTGGGGGCCTCCCGGGCCGGGGAGTCGGGGAGCTGTCGCGCTCGGGAAACTTTGTTGCCCGGGCTTGTCAAGGGCAAAGGGTCGTGACAGCCGCCGGGTCCTCTCGGACAGTGTGATAGGAGGAGGCTCGAGGGTGTCGTGGGTGCTGTGCAGGTACCAGCGGAGGGGAGACCCGTTACTACAGTGCGTTTTAAAAAAATTAGCATTAGTGGTTTTTCGGCCCAGTGTCAGGGCTGGGCAGGATGTTTGCCTGTGATCACTCTGCACGCGTGTCTCTCTCTCTCTCTCTCTCTCTCTCTCTCTCTCTCTCTCTCTCTCTCTCTCTCTCTCTCATTTGAAGGGGGGACACAGCACCACAACCTGCTTCATTTATTTAAATGAAATTGCACACTGATATAAAGAACCTCTGACCCCAAAAACGAGGTGGAGCCTGTACAAGGTAGTCCACGAATCAGTGTCAGCTTGGGTCGTAGACTCTGCTATTGCACATTATTTTAAAACTTAAGGTTATACTTTGTTCTTCAGGGAAAAACACACTAGCGTGTTATTTCTGGGACTTGAGAGAATTAGAGAAGGTGGTTTTCATTTTTTGCCGTTTGAGCGACAAGTAGCACGTATTTTTTCTTAACCACCAGGTCTTTTCTGTTTTATACAAGACGGTTTGGCAAACTGGAGATAGCAGAGTCTGGTTTCTTCAGGTGCATCCAGATTCTCGCTGTTTCATCCCGGTAGGAGTTTGCGACAAATTTCAGGTCTTTTCAGTATTTTTTAAGTGGAGTGGGGTTTTTTTTGTTGTTGTTCGGGAGGTACTTAAGCAGCTCCTTTGGGTCACTTTTTTCTCCCAGGACTGAGTAGAGGAAGACTGTCTGGGTGTGTGTTGGGGTGAGGGGGGGGGGTGTAGGGGAGGCGGGGTTAATGACTGAGAAGAGCACTGGGCTCGGAGCTCCCAGACCACAGTGAGCGCCCAGCGGAGCACCACTGCAGTTAAGCTGTACCAAACAGCTGTATTTATCCCATCTTAATGTTTAGCACAAAAGTAATGAAGGTCTTTTTCAAGGCCGCAGGCTCCACCTTGCCAGTTCTTAATTCAAGGTACCTTTGTATCCTGGTGTAGCTGAATTCAGGAATTTTGTCAATGAATAGAGTCGACATGTTAACTGATGATGAGCTACCTGGTTCTTAACTGTGCCTGTTTTTGGGCATTGAGTGTGAGATGCTAGACATCTACTTTTTTGAGTTGGCATGATCAGAGAATTGTCAGCACAGCAGTTTTTCAATTATCCAAACAAATGAGTTCTTGATAGTTATGTGGCTGATGCACCAAAGATAACAGTGTAGTGATAGAGGTATTGGGCTTGAATAATCTCTGTGAGTTGAAATCTGTTTTTATCTTTCGTTTTCTTTTCTTTCTTTTTCTTTTTTCTTTTTTGCATTTGGTCTTTCTTTTAGGGCACTCTAATGCCATCCTGTGACTTATACTGATGTGAAGCTTGACCTGGGACTTTTTTGAGTTTCGAATGTGTTCCTAAAAGACTCAGTGTTGGAGTAAGCAGGATGCTCAGGGACCAAACAACCTGGCATTTCGTAAATGAGTGTCTTTTTGCGGGGCTCAGGAAATCTTGATTGCAGCCGTTTTCTTCAGAGCCTGGACATCAGTCTATGTAGCTTTTTATTTTTTCTCTTGTGAATGACTACCTTCTATCTCAGAAGATATTTTATAAATGAGAACATGTTAAAATCCTTCAGAAAAAGCAATTGTTTAATAGTACATGCTTTTCAAGGCCCTGATTTTATGACTGTAAATAACTTAGTTTTTTTAAACTCTGAGAAGTTACAGATGTCTGTTTTGATGTTGGTCTCCATCTTTGGAAGAAGTAGGTCTGGAGTAGTAAAGAAGTTTAAGAAAATAAAACTGGAATAGAATCTTTGAGAATCTAATGATTCATACCACACTTCTTTCTTTCTTTCTTTTTTTAACAAAGGTATGAGGGTGCTGGTAGATGCTCGAGAGAAGCTTCATATTCCTTGGGGAGATACCTCAAACCAACTCAATGGAGACAAGATGATGTCATTTGATACCCGTTCCCCCTTGGTGGCCCAAGGACTGGTGGAAACTCGAGTTTTTTTACAATATCTTCCTGCTATAAGAGCATTATGGGCAGACAGTGGCATACAGAACGCCTATGACCGACGTCGAGAATTTCAACTGGTAAGAGATTTGTGAAAATGCTGTGGGTTTATCTGAATGACATTTATTATCTGAGAGTTACACCTCCTTTTCACTGACTTTCACAATGTAATATATCTGTGCAGAATTTTAGCCTCAGAAATTGGGGTTGCTATACAGATGAGCTGTTTACTAGCAAGGTGAAAATAGGGCAGACCCCATAGATTTAGTGAAGCTGTGATAGTTAATTGATCATTTTTTCTTTTTGAAAGTAAGATAAAGATTTTTGTAAGCACTGCTACATTTTTTCAGCTTTGGAAAATAATTACCTCTCAGTTACAGCAATAATATTCATCCTTCTTTTTAAAAAAATCAACCTTTTACTCTTGGACTGAGAGTTCAATAACTGAACTAAGTTCAACTGTGCTATTTGGTCTTTAGAAGTACTCATTTTTTATGATACAGATTAATATAGTGAGAGATTAAAGTCCTTAATAATGTTTAACAGTCATTGTACTTTTCATATATTTGCATTCTGTTTTTGCATGTGTATTTTTTTTTTAAAGCTTCTAAGCACATTTTACAAAATGAATTTTTTTATTTTTTCAAAGAAAACTTAATGGAGCGACTAAGTGGGTGTCTTATTCCATTTGGGCTGTAACAAACTACGATAGACTTAAAAACAACAGAAATGCATTTCTCACATTAGAGACTGAGGAGGTCAAGATCAAGGTGCTGGCAGATTCAGTGTCTAGTGAGGGCCCACTTCCTGGTTCATAAATGGCCACCTTTCTGCTATGTCCTCACTTGGTGCAATGTATCTTTTTAACAAAAAAAAACAAATCTTAGTTATTTCATCTAAGTTACTAGGTATCTGTTTTACATGGGAAACACCTAGATTTTATTTTATATTTATTTTTTCTACTTTATCTTAAGACCATAAAACTTTGTAGCTGTTACAGAGGGTGAAAGAGAAAGGATCTGATCTAGGTTAAAGATACAAAAGTAATAACTAAGATTTTTGTTTAAATCAAGTGTTTTGTACGTAATTTAATTGTGAATGCTTTGATTGTATTCTGGGTTTTATTTGCCAAAGACTGGAAAAATCCCAGGAATGATAGCAATCTAGACTGTATACAATTTGGAGCTAAGATCTGAAGTGTTTTTATACTATGATCAAAATAAAGGGACCATTACGAGTAAAACTGCTTAGAATGCTGTTTGGTGGTGTCACTGGCATTAAAGCCATCAATATTTATGGGTGTAGCTACAAAGTGATGTACAGCCAGCAGTCTTTGCCATTACAGTTTGTACTCAGAAACAGTCTTAGCTCTTCTTTGATGTGTGTCTCATCAAGTAATTTGTCATTTAATGAAAGGCAGAGATTACCTCACAATATTGTAAAAATTGAGTAGCTTGCAGCATTATATGTTGAAAATTATTAATTTAACAAGTGACCTCCATCCAGTTCTCAGACTTGTGGTTAGCATTTGTCCTTTGGTCAGTATCTGTACATATAATCTATATATATATATATAAAAGGCTAGTATGCAGAGTGTTGCCTCCAAAGTTCAACCGGGGGTTCTATTGCTCGCTATGACATGTGCTGACCACCAGGGGACCTTACCCATGCACAAATTTCATGCACCAGGCCTCTAGTTTGTCATATGAGTTTTGGTAATCATGCATAAGTTCCTCCCCACAACCCCTTTTCATCTCCCTTCACCCCCTCTCCTGTTTTTAAGTGCTGCTTATTCTCCTTTCTTCTGAATTCATTTTCCCAACAAACCACACTTTCCACTCTTAAGTTTTTTCAGGATGTTATTCATCTTTCCAGGTCAGGGGAGAAATGCCATCTGTAACAGCATGCAGTTTATATTGACTGAATGAATGAATGATGGGCTTCACTGGCACTTCTTGAATTTGGACATTCATCTCTTACTGTCTCAAATCAAGACTGTCTTGCCATCATTGTTGAGAAAGTATTCCTAAGTATTTGCCATTAAGAACAAATAGCTGCCGAAAACCAGTTTGGCTCAGTGGATAGAGTGTCGGGCTGCAGACTGAAGGGTCCCAGATTCGATTCCAGTCAAGGGCGTGTACCTTGGTTGCGGGCACATCCCCAGTAGGGGGCGTGCAAGAGGCAGCTGATCGATGTCTCTTTCTCATCGATGTTTCTAACTCTTATCTCTCCCTTCCTCTCTGTAAAAAATCAATAAAATATATTTAAAAAACAAAAAGAACAAACAGCTAAAACCACTTAGGATGAGGATCTGCATGTTCTTGACTTGAGCCAGCTGATGCTTCAGGAGCAAAGAAGACAATAGGTAGGAGAGACAAGTTCTAGAAATCTAATTTTCTGATAAAAAGTAGGCAGACAAGAAAAAAGAAACAGGGCAAGGATATAATTTAAACTCCTGGAGCACATGGATTTTCACCCCCTCTGCCCCCATAATATATTCTTGGCATTGTTAATGGTATCTGGCACCCGGTGCTCAACTATCAATGATTCTCATACTTTTCGGATGCTCTGTGGTGCTTGGCATAGTGTCAGACACGGGGAAGGCACTTGGCTCATTTAAAATTTTCCTCCAAAATCATATTCGGTTCCTCCTCTTGTCTACATACAGCCAGTCCCCAAATCCTGTCTTTTCTACTCCTGCAGCGAAACATCTCTTGCATCCACTCCCTCCTTTCCTCCTTTACGTTATTGTCCTAGTACCTCTTGCTTGGACTCTCAGGTAATCTTGGTCATATACAGCATGGGTTTGCTGTGAAAGTTTTGCTCATTCTCTGTTGCCTAAAGAACAGAGTTCAGCCTCTCTGTTTTCATCAAAACTAGCTAGCTTACCTTTGATTCCAATAATATATTCAATATAGCTTATTTGGCCACTGCACATGTCTTATAACCCCTCAATTCCCACATCCCCTGATCATCTGCTTCCACGGCTCTCTTCACAGAGTCCCTCTGTCAGGGTTTCTAATTACTGTGTCTGTTCATTAGGTCCTAGCCTTTACTTAGAACAGTGGTAATCAAATTTTAATGTGACTAAATGCAATCCATGGACTCCTTAAATCAGATTCACTGAAATGCCTGCTTAATACAAAGCTAAACAGATTCCGAGTCATCATCACAGGGGAATCTGATTCAGGAATCTGGGAGGGGACCCAGGGATCTGTATTTTTAGCAGACAGCCACTGGCGATTTGGATGAATCTGCTCCTTGGCCACACTGAAGAACAGTGCTTAGGATCAAAGCTTTCCCCATGGTCCCGGCTGGAATGCCCCTGCCCTCGCTCTCTGTGGTATGCTTGTGCTCTAACCCTCACATGTGTTCGAGTTATTTGCATTCTTGTTTGGCTCTCCCACTGAAGTAGAGGCTCTTTTGGTATGACTTGTTTGTCTTTTTCTCTCTCACTAGCATAAAACCTGACATTTATTTTATTTCCTCATTTTTTAGACATACTGAATTAATAAGGTTATTTTTTTAAAAATCCCACATTAAGTTCCTTCCAGGAAATATGAATTATTTTTGTATGCTCATTTGTTAATTTTCCAGGAGATGGGAAGTCCTTGTGTTACAGAATAATTTTTCTTTTTTGCAATGTTCAGTGTATATTCTTGAATCTTGGGTAGAAAGAGTAAACAGGGGAAATGAGAGGTAAAATTGGCTATTTTAGTTTTAACGAACAGTTGGTTATTAAACTTATTAATGCAAATTGAAAGGAAAAGAAAATCTGTCGGTTTGTTAAGTCAGTCTCTCTGGGGCTTTTTTGCTTCAGATGAATGACTGTCCTGTTACTAGTTTTTGGGACAAGGGATAGGAGAGTGATATCACTGCTTAGGTTTTCAGCACTCCAGTCGTTTGTTAGTAATAACTTTGGGTGCAAACATGAATGGTTTTTTTTTTCCTCCGAGTTCTCAAAGGCAAACATTTCCTTTTCTGGTTAGTTTCATAATGGGTAAGCTAAATAGCTTACTGTGGAAAAAGAAGTTAATCTGTTGTTATAGCTTAAGGGACTGTTCTAGTTTTCATACACTAGCACACTGAGGATAATACATATGTCCTAAGAAGTGGTCTCTGTTGGTACTGGGTTAAATGTTTGTAATGCTCAGTTTTGGCTATGCATCACTGCAGCCTGCCACTGCACTAAGTAGACACCCTCTCTTATGTGACAGTAGTTAGGGAATTTGGTAAGCTAGATAACTAAAGAGATGGGAGTCCAAGGTTGGCTAGGAAATGAAACAACTGGAGATACGCAGTAAAACTAAGAAAATAACTAGGGATTACTGCCAGTTAAACTTTTTAGGCTTTTAATATATAGTTGCTTATTCAGAAATATAAGCAAACTTTGTAGACTTGGGAATATGAACAGGAAAGTGTGTGACACTGGATTACTCTAGAGCTTCCTAATTTCTATATATAATTTAACTTGTCAGCATTAATACCACTTCCTATAATAGCCAGTCTTTCTTTTTTTAAAAAATATATGTTTATTGATTTCAGAGAGGAAGGGAGAGAAATAGATAGAAACATAAATGATGCAACAGAATTTGATCGGCTGCCTCCTGATTGCCCCCTACTGGGGATCAAGCCCCAAACCCGGGCATGTGCCCTTAACTGGAATCAAACCCACTACCCTTCCGTCGGTAGGCTGACGCTCTATCCACTGAGCCAAGCCAGCTAGGGCAACCAGTCTTTTTTTGCAATCCCTAAAACCAAACTGTTTTCTTTGTTATCTTGGTACCTTCAGTTAGACATAATTTTTCTTACCCAAGTAGTTCAGTTTGTGCTTGACATTACACTTCTCCAAGCTGATGGGGTAGTTTATTCTGTGTAGCAAAGTAACTATTTAATCTCATGTATTAGCTGCTGAAAAGAGCTGAGTGCTAAGTAAGAGCTTCAGGTTGGAGTAAAATACTTATTTTCACTGTAGCATGGATTTGAAATACTATAGAGTTAGAGGCATTGGTTTATTCTTTGATGCTAATTTGGATTTGCTTTAGAAAATGAATCAATTTCTGCTTTCAGTTGTAAAGAATGACTTTGTTTCTGTTGGAGAAGGATATGGTTCATTTTCTTTATGAATAAAAGCAAAACAGGACTTTGACTTTAAGTTGCTAGATACTTATTGTCTACTGATTCTAGGGTTAGAGTTAAATGTAAGCTAAGGATTACTTATAACAGAGGTTGTAGAGACTTTAAAATTCAGGTCTCTATGGGTAGGATTTTCTGGTGGTGAATTTGGTCAAATGTCAGAGTGATTACATTTTTTCCAAACCTTGGAAGCCCAGAGCTATAGTACTTTTTACATTAAAAAACAAAAATGTTTTTAGCATGTACTTACACAAAACATCTTTCTGAGATTGTGTGTGAACATGTATGTATGCATACTTAAGTATATGTCTTGATGTGTTTTGTTATGTTGACATGGTCATGTTTATATCTTATATTTTGGGGTGGGAGAATAGAAACTTGACTAGCTGTGAGATATGTGGGCTCCGGTGCTGAAAGGGGGATTGTAAAATACTTTGCTGGTTTCTGTATTATTCTTTTATTGCTAAACAAAGCAAGTGATAACAGTAATTTATGCTGCGCTGAAAATGTTTACTAAACAACTAAGGGATGAAACAAGGAAATCATTTTTGATAGGTAAACTAGATGTTAGTTTCAGACTTTACTCGAGTGTGGGCCTAACCCAGAGAAAGCTTTGTGAGCTCACTTTTAAGGAAAGCATAGCATGATGACCGAAGGACTCCCTGGCTTGAATATTTCCTGTTGACCTTCCTCCAATAGGCACAGCCCAAACAAGTTGAGGTATCTAGTCATATTAGCCCAATAGGTGCTGATTTCTTCCTCCAGAAAATGAATTTAAGTGCTGATAATTGTATCATATTTAAATACTTTGTTTTATCAAAATGCCTTTGTACTCTGAATTCAGAGTTCTGTCACATACATTATCATGCAATCCTTAAAAACAAAACACAGAAATAGAAGATGTGTTATTGTTCCCACTTCACAGATGAAAAAATTTAGATGCAGAGAGAGGTTCCTTAAAGCTCTGAGTCACAGAACCAGTAAATAATAGAGTGGACACTGGAACCCAGGCTGACTCCTGGTCCACAGCACCAGCCACAGCTGTTTTGCATGTACTCCAATGCTATATTCATGGAGCATTCTCTTCTTTTATTCTCAGACTCTCTGACCAACACCCAAACGCTCAAATATTACCACTCCTCTCATAAGTTCTTGCACATTATTAAATATGTAGAAGATTTTCTTAAGAATACATAGCATTGCACTTAGATTTACCCAGTTTTTATCTTCTGAACTTGCATTCCTTTTTTATTGTATTAATTTAGGTTATACTTAAGATATAAATAAATAACATTTAATAGTAAATTTATTAACTTAGCGTGGTAGTACAGTTCTTCTAACTAATCACTATTCATCATGGGAAAGGCTAATTTGAATCCCACCTCCTTGAAAATTAAATGTGCTATACTAGTCATCCTCAACTGATGTTCCATTAGTGAGCATGGTTTTTATTTATTTTATCTTTTGTGAACATGTTTTTCTTTTTAACTTTTATTGATTTTCAGAGAAAGAGGAAGGGAGAGAGATAAACATTGATTTTGTTGTTCCACTTATTTATGCATTGATTGATTGCTTCTTATATGTGCCCTGACCAGAGATCAAACCCACAACCTTGGAATATTGGAAAGACGCTCTTAACCAACTGAGCTATCCGGCCAGGACAATGAACATGGTTTTTAATGTACCCTGAAAAAGAAAAGTTTAATGGCAGCCAGTTATCTGAAAGGCAGCCATGTATTTTTCTAGGAAAGTGTCATTTGGACATTAGCACATATCCAGTATATAGTTGTTCTTGGTTTGGAGGAGGGGATATCAGAACACTATTATTATTTTTATGAGCTCCTTTGCAGTGTTACTCAGATAATTGTCACAGTTCTCATACTATTGAGCATTCCAGATTGCAGTTTCTTGCAAATTTTTGTTATAATTAGAAGCTATATTTTTATGTGCATATTACTGAAAATTAAATTATTTTTATTCCCTTACTTGAAAGTACTTCATTTTTTTTTTTTTAGCTACATGATACAATCCACTTTTGTCTATATGGTAAAATATATGTATATATATTGCAAAATGCCTTTTTTTTCTAGAGAATTTGTTCTATCCACATTAGCAGAGCATTATTAGACTGGGTTGATACAGATCCAGGAAATTGTTTTGTTTTGAGACTGGACTAAAGTTGCCATATTCTGCACTGATAGTAATTATTTAATTTTTCAAATTTAATCTCTCTTCTTTGGGCAAATCTAATTTTAAAATTTAAATCTCTTAGTGAGTGTACTTTTTCATCCCCAGCTACTCTATAACAGATTCAGAATACTTGAGTAGAATTACTCTTCATTGACTTATTTTGGTTTTAATTTCAAACATAAGAATATGTACTTGGTTTTGCTACATGAAACTTTACTTTGTATCTTCAAAACAAAGTAGAAAATAACCATGTTCAAATGTATTGATTTATTTTGCATATTGTAAAGCATTTAGAAATTATTTTAATGTGATAGCCTTAAGATTTGATATGGTTTTCTACAATGCCGTGAGATAAAGTAGAACTAAATGGCCAGCCAGAAATCATGTCCTGGCTATGCCACTCACTATGTGAGCTTGAGCAAGTTCCTCAGCGTCTCTGAATTTCTGCAACTGAAAATTGGAGACTATCCGAGGACCTACCATTGTTAATTGTTGTAGGGATTACATGAGGTAATCCATGTAAAGGACTGTAGTGCAATGCCTGACACATATTAACCATATTATTTACATTAGCCATATGCACATAAACCATAAGCATCTTTTTAAAAAATAAAGTACTGTAAACTTTTATTTGATTTGTTCTTTGAACTTGCTTACCAGTATAAAAAATTCTGTATTCTAAATAATGCAGAATATAGCCCTAATCGGTTTGGCTCAGTGGATAGAGCGTTGACATGCGGACTGAAGGGTCCCAGGTTCTGTTCTGGCCAAGGGCATGTACATTGGTTGCAGGTATATCCCCAGTAGGAGGTATGCAAGAGGCAGCTGATCGATGTTTCTCTCCCATCGATGTTTCTAACTCTCTATCTCTCTTCCTTCCTCTCTGTAACAAATCAAAAAAATATATATATTTTAAATTATAATAATGCAGAATATGGCTTACATTCTCATTAGACCATATGTTGTCTAATAAAGGCAGTACTTCCAAGAGAGATTTGAGGTTTTCATTGCTACACTAGTTCTTGCTGCCTTCTCATGTCACTTTGCTTGATTTTCAATCTAATGTGTAGTCGATGTAGCCAAATCCTTAGCTGCCTGCCCCTTAGTATGGTGAGATATCTTTGGCATAGGTGCAGGTGCTCTGCTGTCTCCTTCCCTCGCTCTCCTTTGTCTCTGTGGCAATCCTACACCCTCACCCACTGTGCTCCTTCCCTTTCTGCCATTTCCTGTGCCTGTGGTGGGCAGAGGCTTTGTGAGCACTCCAAAGTTAAAGAGGGCATTTGGGTTTCTTTTTCCAAGGTTAAAAACAACAACAACAAAAACCCCACTTACATATTTATAAAATACAAAATTATTTTCTTTTTAAAATTTCATGTACTTTTATGAGATTTTAGGACTTCGGACCAGTTTATATAAAAACCAAATAGAACAGTCCAATAGAGAATTCCTACTTTTTCTCATGGAGCAAAATAAACAAATTTGTTCCCCTAAAGAAAAAAAATTTTATTGACTTTGGCATTTAAAAATGATGTTAGCCAATGAGCAAAACTTTTACACCTCCTACCCCAAATAGTTTTAACAGTGTCTTTGGGTTTTTTGAGCCGGGGCAGCTTCATGTACCCTGTTAATAGCACATTTCTCTTTTAACCCTTCTAGAAAAGTTAAAGAAAAGAGCTGGAATAATGAATAATTGTGCCGAGAGACTTTCACTTTCCTTTTCAGTAACCTGGTACTGTTTTCCTATTCCCTGGGTAATGTTTTTTTTTTAATCATTTTTCTGTTAAACAGGATGGACTGCCTCAGTAGAAGTTGTATAATTTGTCATCTTAAACTATTAGGTGGTTTTCATTTAGGCTTTATGATGTAAAAAGGTTGTATCCATTTATTAATATTAAGTAAAAGAAAAATTTATGGAAGATACTAACAGTGAGCAAAGGTACTATGTTTTTGCTAGATTCACCCACAAATTACTATTGCCTGGCTAACTATGTGCTACCAAGGCCTAATAAATAACAAAATAGACATGATTATACTTTAGACAAGTTGGTATTCAAATGTAAGATGGTCTCTAAACTCAATTTTTATTGTTTTTAAAAAAAAACTAATAAATAATTGAATGCTATAATACTTTTCATTTTAGTTGAAATCATTAAAAAGAGTAGTATGATTTAGTTTATTGAGTTAAAATATTGCAATGCAAATGATTTGCTATTTTTAACTTACTACTTTGCCATCCATATTTATAGTGAAACTGTCTTTATTAGCTACAGCTTCAAAATTGATAGGGACTTAAAATTGTTACCATATAGATGATATACATTTCAATTCTGGGCTAGGCAGAGAGAATTATATTTGCTTAATTTTTTCCTTGACCTTTTAAGTTATGTTATGATCAAATGTTGCAACCAATTAGAAGGTTTTCACCTATTGTATAGCACTTTGCACATTTGGCCTTAATGTAAGGTGTCTTTCTTTTGTAAAAGAAGGCTCTTTATTAAAAGAAAAACTTGCATTCTGTAGAAATGCATTATTTGATAGAATATTTATGTCCATCTGATTGTTTTCTACTTATTTATATATGCACGTATTAAGGTTTAGAGAATGTATTTTCATTATGATCATTTGAACTCTTTTCATGTGAAAATTGAAGAGCAAATGTAAAAGCCAATGAGGGTAAGAAGGCCTTGGGGAGCAAATTTAAAGTGTTCAGTTATTTATTTAACAAATCTGATAAATCACCTTGTCAGCTGGCAGCTTTCAGCAGCCTTTTAGTAACATGTCCTTGAACACCTAATGCTGAGCAGGCATTTGTTTTAGGTTGGGTATTTGCTAGTGAACCAAATGAAAATAATCTCTGATCTCATTCATCTTAGTGTTAGTTGGAGGAACTTACATTACAAACAATCCCACATGTGAGTTCTCTGAAGGAAAAGAAAAGGAACCTGTGACAAAACAAGAGGATGGTTTGAAGAGATGGACTTTTCAGTTAAGACTCCATGGATGAGAAAGGGTCAGCCAGGCGAGGAGAGGGAAGAGTTTGACAGGCAGAAAGAGTACTGTGTGTGCAGGACCTCAGGTGGGGAGAGCTTGCTGGAGTGTGGAGATTGGAGGGAAGTGAGGAGAGCAGTCAGTCAGTAAAAACTTACCAAAAACCTTTCTACTGTTCTGGATGCTGAGCAGTTCCAGAGCTAGGTGGTAGCCATTGAGATATAGGGATGACAGTAGATTCAAGGTAAAACAAAATCATTGGAGTTCTGACAGATTGGATATGAAGTGAGGGAAAGAGGCATATGTTAAGAGTGACTCTGGCCCTAGCCGGTTTGGTTCAGTGGATAGAGCATTGGCCTTGGACTGAAGGGTTCCAGGTTTGATTCTGGTCAAGGGCACATGCCTGGGTTGTGGGCTCGGTCCCCAGTAGGAGGTGTGCAGGAGGCATGGCAGCCAATCAATGATTCTCTCTCATCATTGATGTTTCTATCTCTCCTTTTCCCTCTTCTTTCCTCTCTGAAATCAATAAAAATATATTAAAAGAAAAAAAAAAAAGAGTGACTCTGGTTTTCACAACCAGGTGGATGGTGCTTTTTTGCTGAAATGAAAAGACTGTAAGAAAAGAATTTGAGAGGGAAGATTAAGACTTTAATTTGAGCATATCAGGTTGAGATCTGTGAGACATGCAGGTGGAATCAAGTAGACAGTTTACTGCATGAGTCTGGAATCCAGAATAGAGCTTTGGGCTAAAAGATGGAAATGTAGGAGTTGTTTGTTTTGGAGTGGTTTTTAAAATCTTTTGGATGTACACAGTTACTCGGTGAAAGGGTATAGAAAGAAATTAGGGCTTGAGATAGAGTCTTGAGGAACCTTCAACCTTTTGAGAATGTTCATAAGAGGAGATGTTAGCAGAAATGGCGGGAAAGATAGGAAAAATCCAAGAACATGTAATGCCATGGAGACCAGGAAAGTGTTTTGGTGAAGAAAAACATATCGGTGCTGCATGACACTGAGAGGTCTTGTAAGGTAAAGCCTGGCATGTCCATTGATTTTGGCAATGGAGAGGTTTTGCTGACTGTGGCAAGTGACAGACTTGATAAGGATGAAGTCAGGCTGGAAGGGCCTGAAGAGGGAAGAGAGGTGAGGAAGTAGAGAAGATCCACTTGAAATGACTGTTCTCATTTCTCTTTGCAGCAGTTTCAACCACCTGGCTTAGTAGGTTGGATTTTTTTTAAGCCTTTTTAAAATTCGGGAGTATATTGTGCTTATATTAACCGGTGTCTTTGAATCTCACTGTAAGAAGAGTTACTATCAGTTGGTAATAATTAATCTGTTAGGCCAGGCAAGCACAAGACCTTTTCATTTTGTACTTGATTGTTTTATGACCATTTTTATATAGCGGGGCAATAATTTGATCAGTTATACACAACGCATTCTTTCATTTCTTTACTCTTTAGCAAACATGTATTGAATACATTCTCATAGTATGTTCTGGGCTGAATGGGCAGGTCCTGGGGACTGAAGAACTGCCTGTCTGGCTGTGTTACAAGAGGCTCTCAGTCTAGTGGGGAGCAGATAGAAAAAGTCAGTGTTTGTAAATGAGAATGAGAAATGCTGTAATATTTATTACTTTTCTGCCAAGAGTATGCAGAATCACTGTTTACTAACCTAGAAAAGACCTAAGAGAGCATATAGTCCTGTTCACTCCATTTTATACATAAAACATGGGTCCATAGAGGTTAAGGCCACCGGTAGTTTTGGTGATAGAGCCATGATTCAAACTCTGGGCTGTCGGATTCCATAGCCCATGTTCTATGTTCACACAACCATGCTTTCCAGTGTCCCTTCATAGCACAGTTAACCAAATAGTGATTTGGAAAAGAAACGGATTATCAATATAAATTTTGAGCCATTCCCCACTTTCATCAGTATTTAGAAACAGTCATAGGTTGCATTGCTTTGCTGTCTGTCATGATTGCTGGGCAAACGGGGAAGGGAAGGTGATTAATACTGGCCAGAGTTGGGATAATTGGTTCAACTGGGAATAAAGTGATCTGGGTTTTCCTCTCATCTGCTGTGTAATAAAGGCATGGAATTTATTAATTGATGTTTATTGTTAATGTTACTTAATGTTGATTGTATAACTTTGAGTTGTGGGAATTTCAAGATTCATTGTAGCACATCATAGAGCAGAACTTGCTATCCAGTGTGCATTCACAAGGATTCTGGGTATTGTGAATTGCTCTTTAGGCCCTCTATTGGTTATCAGGGGAATTGAAACTATATTTGGGAAGTATGACCTGTGTTGGAAAATAGTATTTTTTGTTTCTTTTTAACAATTGAGGTTGTTTCTTTTTTGAAAAAAAAAAAAAAAAAAATTACTACTAAAAATTCTAGTCCTGGCACAGCTAAATATTTCTTTGTTCGGGTTGTATAAGATTGACCCTTTCCAAAAACTATTTTAGTTTTGAGGAATTCTCAGAACTCTAAGCTTTTTATTGTTATGTAAAAACTGAAAAGTAGGAAAATTGTTTTGTTTTGTTTTGAGGGAATTACCTGCTCCAGAATCCAAATTAGCTTTTTTTTCTTTTTAATTTAACATTTAAAACTTATATCCATTGTAGAAAAGCATCCAGTCAGCCACTTATACACCATCTAAGACATCTTTGTTGATATTTGGTGTATTTCCTTCTGGTATTTCTGTATAACCGTGATTAACTTTTGAGATAAACTTTTCAGGACTTTCTGTGCAGTTTTATGTCCTGTTCACTTAGTAGTGCAACATTAGTATTTCCTGCAGGCACTGATTTTCTCAGAACTGGCAAAGCATTCTTTTTTTTTTTTTTTTTTAAATATATTTTATTGATTTTTCACAGAGAGGAAGGGAAAGGGATAGGAAGCCAGAAACATCGATGAGAGAGAGACATCGATCAGCCGCCTCCTGCACGCCCCCCACTGGGGATATGCCCGCAACCAATGTACATGCCCCTGACCAGAATCGAACCCGGGACCCCCAGCCCCCAGGCCGACGCTCTATCCATTGAGCCAAACCAGTTTCGGCTGGCAAGGCATTCTTAAAAAATGTATGTGATTTTTTGTTCATGGAAAATTCTCTCGTGTGTGTGTGTGTGTGTGTGTGTGTGTGTGTGTGTGTATTCATACAGACATACAAATGTAAGGAACAGAAACTGGTCATGCTAAATGGTAACATAGAATAAATATGGAGTAAATTACCATGTTGTTGCCTAATTAAGCAGTGTTATATATCATGGTAAAGGTAACTCCTATCTGTAATATTAAACTTCTTTCTTACATTTAAATTTGTATTTCTTTTTTTTGTTGATTTTTAGAAGTAAAGAGAGTGAGGGAGGGAGAAAGAGAAGTATTAATTTGTTTCACTTAATGATGCATTCATTCATTCATTGCTTCTTTTGTATATGCCCTGATCAGACATCAAATCTGCAACCTTGCTATGTCAGGATCTCACTCTAACCAACTGACCTACTTTGCCAGGGCCTGCATTTCATTTTTACTTGATACGTTCATAAGATAACAAAATTAAATAACATATAAGTATTAGGTACACATCAATAAATATAAGCTATCCATGCATCCAAAAATGCATTAGATATATGGCTAAGTTTTTCTCATATCTTTAAGGATGGAGTATTTTAATAAAATAAGAGAATTACTAAACTGCATTGTACATTTTGTGTTATGTGTAAATTGGAATTTGGTAGAACTACAGGAATACTTTTAAAAATTAAATTCTAGCTTTAAATTATTTGGTTGATAAGTCTAATTGAAAAATTGTATAAAAAGGAATTTATTCATTTGTGAGCAATGGCAAAGAAAGAGCAGTTTATAAAATAAAGTGATAATTTAGTTCTTTCCAAAAATCTCATTTTTAATTTTGTGCACTAATTTATTTTTATAACTTATATGCAAGAAGAAATTAAAATTAATTGTCTAAATTAAGTATTCTTTTGGACATTTGATTTAGGCTATTGTAAATTATCTTAGTTTAATCTGGATAGGTATTTAATTTGACGAAAAATATTTTTAAATATTGGAGTGTTTTATGTTGTTGTACCTAACTGATTTTGACCCTTTTGGAAGTTTTTAAGTATTGCACATAGAAAATGCTAGCAAGAAATTTGAAATTCTTCATTTTGTTAGTCTACATAATTTTGACCTATCTACAAAGCAAAGGGCAATAGCTTATATTCCTTTGACTATAAGTAAATCCTCTTACTCCATGTGAACCAAACAAAAGACATGAGTAGTGCTTTAAGTATGCTTTAATGATGAAGATGACAATATCACCCTTATTAAAAACATGTACTTTGCGTCACATCAATACTTTACAATGCTTTTTCCAAACAAAAATGAATAGAAAATGTCATTAAAAAGTAGGCCATCTCAAAGATAAGGAACCATAAAATAGATCCTTTGTGAAGCCCAGGCAAAATGAGAACATCGGGAGGGCAATAAATGAAAGAAGTGAAACTGCCCATGACAGGCCCAGGACCAGAGAGCTTGCTTGATGCCTGCCCTGTGTGCAGAGCTGGCCTCTTTCTTATCGTTTATTTTGGAGTTAAAATTAAGGGGAGAAAAAAAGACATGGCACTCATTATAGAGGTGGTATAATGAGTTTGAAATAGGATGCTTTCAATATCTTTTAATTTTAGAGTCATTTTCAAAGCTATGAACAAACTCTTTAAATGTTTATTGTCTTTAAGGAATTATGTATAATGTTTTAGTCTTAGATTTCAAATAGTGTGGGCGGAACAATATGTTATATTTTACCTTTTCATGTGAATATGTGAAGAAACAATAGAGAAAGGACAAGTCAGATGGGAAATTGAGCCTTTAATTATCTTTGTTACTAGCCACTTTCTTAGACTGAATGAAGAATCTTGGTTCATTAACCAACTTTTAACCCCACCCTTTTTTCATTTTGTACCTTCTATTTGGCATTTGGTTCTTGCTATAAACCTTACCTAAGTAAATGTAGATGGAATGTTTATATTATACATAGTCTGTGCACAGAATATTGTCCAAAAGAATCCTTATTTAGATGTGGCTTCACAAAGATATTTGCAGGGCTTCAATTACTACTCTATGTAAATGTGAATCATTGATCTTTTAAAAAGCAACTATAGGTCACTTTTAAAGACAGGTTAATAAATTTCCTATTGAACAGATTTCTCTAAACATACATGTAATGAAGCTTACTTAATGAATATTCAGAAAATATTTTTGACCTAGCTTTGTTTGGGGATTATAAAACTAAAAAAAAAAAAAATTAAAGGCTTATTATACCTTATTATGGCAATAGATGAAATATATGGCAACACAAGTCACAGTTGTAATTAACTTAAGGAGTAAACAGATTTGTAGTTTTCTCTCTTATCTCTTCATTTTTTTCTCTTTAAAATGTTTCAAACTTGCAAATAGAAGGACTTACTATACATTGAACAGGTGTAAGCCACTTTAAACTAATGGACTTTGCGATTTTAGAGCACAAACTCTATCAGTTTACCAGTACTTCAGGAAGTGTTTTCCTATTAAATTATTAAAACACTTCTCTTTTTTCCAATTACATTTTTTGTAAGGCCAGATTTTCATCATATACTTCACCCAATCTAAAGTAGCCATTCAAATTCAGAAGCAGATGAGTGTCTCTATGTCTTTTATTAAAATATGTTACAGCCCAGACCGGTTTGGCTCAGTGGATAGAGCGTCGGCCTGCAGACTGAAAGGTCCCAGGTTCGATTCCGTTCGGGGGCCTGTACCTTGCTTGCAGGCACATTTCCAGTGTGGCGTGTGCAGGAGGTGGCTGATCGATGTCTATCTCTCATTGATGTTTCTGACTTTCTATCCCTCTCCCTTCCTCTCTGTAGAAAATCAATAAAATATATTTTTTAAAAAAAAGATATGTTACAATAGATGAACAGACGATGGGTTTACTATTGACATATTAAAATGAATTATTAAGTAAAATATTTGTTAACCTCTTGTTTTTACTTTCTAATATGGTAAATAAATGCCAGTAGCTATAAACCACATGAACAAAGTCTCTTTGAGCTCCTCAAGAATCTTAAGATGTGAAAAGGGATCCTGAGATCAAAAATTCTGAGAACTGCTCCTTTAATTCCTTGTGACTGAAAGTGTGGTCACAGAAATCACTTGAACTGTGGAAACTACTTCCACCCCCACCCCATCTCTACTCCAATCAGAACTACAGTATAGGAGGGTCTTCCTGTGATTCACCCATATGTGAAGGAATCCCGGCCTTCGGGATCTTGCAGAAGGGGTTTCCGGCAGGGGAAGTGCCTCAGTAGAAGTCAAACAGGAAAGTGAAAACACAGGGAGATTCCAAGGCCCAGAGCCTGCTTTCCTGAAATGGTTTCCTCTGTTCAAGTATTGCCTTTTAGGAATGTATTCTCACACGGTTAGACGCTTGGAATTGCCTGGAGGGCCCATTGAAATCTGGGTTCTGAGAGAAGACTAGTCACCGAGGGAAAGAAGACCTATTAGAGACAGCCTCAAAATCTTCCTTCGCAAGGCGTGTCTCCAGGCACGTGCCTATAACTGGAAGATATTTTATACGGTGTTCTCACCTCATCTCTCGTTTGCTCTTGTTTCTGAAGATAACCACCATTGCTATAAACTTAAGGTAGAAAAATATAGACAAAAAAATCCCACTTAAAGTTTAGTTGATATTCAAAAGCCTATATGCAATCCAAGTGGATGATCACTTGGGGGTATAATTTATGTAAAGCATTTGTGAAATTAACCAGGCTGTGGCACTTTGTGGCAGAGGCAGACATTTTATATGTTTTTAGTGGGATTAGTGTTCAGTCTGAAACAAACTATGTTTGGATTAAGTGTACAACCAGACAGTTTAATATAAACTGTTGTAATAAAATCTTCCATTTCTAAGCCCTAATAACTGTTTGTTTTCTTCTTGCTTTTAGGGTGAATCTGTAAAATATTTCCTGGATAACTTGGATAAACTTGGAGAACCAGTAAGTTTTTTAACTGAGTGTTCATTGCCATTTGAAAGCAATAGTCAGGATATTGATGTCAGGAAATTTAGAAAAAGTATGTATCAAGCTATTTGCTTCTTTCTGTTTCCTAGTGGCCGTTCATTTTTTTTCTCCCTCTACTATCCAGCTCTCTGCCATTTCCTTTATGAAAGTAAAACTGTTTAGAGAAAGAAGTTTATGTTTGAAAATGAGATTGCATATTATATGTTGTACTTCGCTGTCTTTTGGGGTTTTTGTAAACAGAAACAGAAAGAACACAGTGAGTTCATTGATTTTAAAACCTTTCAGAAAACGACATTTTCCAGCTCGGGACCCCTTTGTGTTGAGTTACAGTGTAGGAGGGCTAGATACTGAAGGCCCAATGAAGGGACTCCACGTTGTAAGAGAAAGAGTTTGTGATTTTCCTGCCGTGTATCCCTGAGCCAGCAGCTCTCAGCTGGCTGTGGCTGGCCCTGGCCTGGGCCGCGGCGGGCAGAGCTGCACTGTTTGTTCTCCATCTTGGATTCATGCAGGAGACACCCCTGGGAGAAACGTTCTACTGCCTAGAAAGTGTTGGGAGTCATCTGTTACCTGCTAAGTGCAGTGCAGTCCGTTTTCCTCGTAAAGCTAATTTCTGTTATAAGTTTTAATATGATCTCATGGGCTCTTTGAGATATTTAACTTTAAAATATAACTAAAGGAAAGCACAACATGAAACCCATTACAAGTAGGAAAGTGACATACCAATGGATGTAGGATATGTGAAAAAGTGCTCTCTTTTTACTCTGGCAGGATAATTTTTGTATTTCCCCTTATTTTGTATTTTGCTAAATTGTATTTGTCTGCCCTTAAAACCAGTGTTTTTCTCCTACCTGTTTCGTACACACAGATGTTGCAGAAGTTGGGATCCCCATATTTATCTGTTTTTACTCAGTCCATATCAGTGAAACTTTTTATTAAGTCTTATCTCATTATCACTTTGCCACCTGGTCAGATTATAAGCCTTCAAAAAAAGTTAAGAGACCGAAACCGGTTTGTCTCAGTCGATAGAGCATCAACCTGTGGACTGAAGGGTCACTGGGTTCGATTCTGGTCAGAGGCATGTGCCTTGGTTGCGGACACATCTCCAGTGGGGGACGTGCAGGAGACAGCTGATCAATGTCCCTCTCTCTCATCGATGTTTCTAACTCTCTATCCCTCTCCCTTTTTCTCTGTAAAAACTCAATAAAATATATTTTAAAACATTAAAATAAAATAAAATAAGTTAAGAGAAGCCTTAGTAGATAAACTAATTTTTAAGAGTTTTTTTTCATATTTTCCAATCCAGACACTGACCTTTTTTTTTTACTATATATATATATGTGTGTGTGTGTGTGTGTGTGTGTGTGTGTATATATGTGTGTGTGTGTGTGTATATATATATGTGTGTGTGTATATATATATATGTGTGTGTGTGTGTGTGTATATATATATATATACATATATATATACATATATATATATATATATCTTTATTAATTTCAGAGAGGAAGAGATAGAAACATCATTGATAAGAGAGAATCATTAATCGCCTGCCTCCTGCACTCTAAGGGAACAATCCTGCATCTTGGACTTATGCCCTGATCAGGAATCGAACCCGGACCTTCTGGTTCATAGGTGACACAGCGGCTGGGCTGACCTGCTCTTCTTAACTTGCCTTTTCACATAGGCCTTCTTTGAGCATACTGTTTAAAGTAGGTCTCCTCCTCTTGTTTTCAAGGTCAGCCCTTGCTTGTTTCAAACCTCCTTGCTCTTATTACTGCAGTTGGTTTACTTAGTTCTGTGCTTATTGGTCTTTTGCTATAGGCCAACTCCAGTAAATTTTGTACTAACTGCTTGGTGTCTTATATTGAGGACATTTCTGAGACTACATCTGGAATAAAAAGGAAAAGGTGCTGTAATCAGTTGGTAGTTGTAAACCTGGGCGCACTGCACATCGGCCACCTAGTCTGTACATATTAGACAAGTCCCAGGATTGCATTTGCTTCTCCATCTCTGGCTCTGGCACCATGGTCATTGAAGCCCTTCTGTGTGCCCAGCCCCTTGACCTTCTGGTAGGTGGAACAGCACCTGGGTCAAGGACATGGGTTCTGCAGCCAGACCACCTGGGTTCCAAACCCCGTGCTATCACAGACTGGCTCTGTATGACCTTGGTCATTTCTAAACCATGTTTTTTTTTCATCCATGTCATAGGCATAGTAAGAGAACCGACCGCATAGGGTGTGGGACAATTACTTGAAAAACAAAACAAAGCAAAAAAACCTGTCTCGGGCTGCCATAATAAAATACCACAGATTGGGAGGGTTTAAACAAAGACATGGATTTCTCAGAGTCTGTAGGCTGGAAGTCCAAGAACAAGGTGCTAGCTAAGGAGACTCTTGAAAGCCAGTCAGCCAAGTTCAGATCTGATGGAGATTGTGTGGTTCCGAACTCATGATGTAAGAGGGGTCAGTCTGGGTAGCTTAGAGATGGAACCAAGAGGTGCAAAGCATTCAAAGTAGAGAAACTAGTGAAGAGATGGTGATCCATGCCTGAGATGGAAAAAGTGGGGACAATAAGGAGGAAAGGAAAATGTAGGAAAGATTCAGAGAAGGAACAAGAGGATTTAATGTGAGATAGGAGACGATAGAGAGGATTAAAGAATGCAGACATTGTTGGAGGGACAGGAAGTAGGAAGGAAAATTTACTGGTTGGACTTGGAGGAGTCGGTAAGAAAGAAATTGAGTTTTCTTATTGAAGACATTGTTTTTGTGAGTAGATTATCAAGTACAAATGAATGGTGAGCATTTAAAAATGAGACTGCAGAGACTTGAGTGGAAGTTTACCTGCCTGTCACGACCTTCTTGATTTCCCTCTCTGCAGCAAGTGGCTGTGGTGGTGGCAGCAGTGGTGGTGGCGGACACAGTAGGAACTGCTAGATAGTAACGTAATGTGTGCCAAACAGGACTCTTAAGCACTTTATTCCTTTAACTCACATAGTGCTCACAGGAATGTTACTATATTTTACAAATGAGGAAATTGAGACAAAGGGGTTAAGTGACTTGTCCAAGGTCACACAGCTAGTATTAAAGCTGGCTTTAGAGTTCACATTCCTAATCACTATTACTGCTACACCATTTAGCATTAAATGACATTGTCCTGTGTTTTATATGCTTGGCATGAATTGGCCTTTAGCTTCCTAACTAGAGTGTTAGCTCCTAATTAAGGCAATAATAAATATGTTTTTATATTTTTGAAATTAGAACATTTTAAAGAAAGAACAATTCAGGGCTGGCATGTTTCTGAGGCATCTGACACACAAGTGCACTGTGAATTGGTACCACCTTCCTAGAAAGCAGTTGGGCATTTAGTGCCCAGAGTTATCAAAATGATTATTTATAACCTTTGACCTCATAATCTTATTCCCAATTATTTAGATGTTGCATGAGAATTTTTTAGTTGCTACACTTCTATTAATTAAAGCAAAATGTTGGAAACAACCTAAATGACCACTAGTAGGAGAATGTTTATGTAAATCATATCACATTAACCCATCGACGTAAAATAGATAAGTGAACAACAACTAGAAGGAAACCTAGACATGCCAACACTTTAGAGTCCCAGAGTTACTTAATAAAATGGCTGTTGATTACAGATAACTGTGAACTGCCTCCTGTTTTTTCTTTACTTAACATGCTACTTTCAGGAGATAAGTTTACATTCGCATTATAAGGACACTTTCAAAATCATACTATATATTTGGAAAGACATAAAATGCAGCATTGTAAATAACAATCAGCACTGCTTAGAAAACTTGCCTTGATTCTAAAAAATATCTTGACCTTGATGATGATAATTTAAGGCTTTTCTGTTCAGTGTTGCCAAAAAGCTGTGTCAACGTTCTGGAAAAATACTAGCCTGAGAAGAGAGAGTCAGTTACACTGCATAACGAAGGGACTGGTGCGGTAGCCGGTGACTCGTGAGACCAGCAGCTCCCGGCTGCCAGGGTCTGGTAATTGACAGAGCCTGCTCACAGAAGGGCTCATTTGATCTTTGCATAAACTGTCCCTCAGAAGCAGGTAGGCAAGCCATCGTCACCTTCATTTCACAGGCAGAAGTGCTGACAGAGTAAATGACTGCTTGTGTCAGTAGATGAGACAGCTGGCACACAGCTACACTATACCCTGGAAACAGACCCAGAAAGTGGCCTAGTAAAGTCAGCTAACTAGTTACAGTAGGGGAAGTGTTTTCTGTGTTTGTAGTATAGCAGCGATGATAACATGGAGTGACAGCATAGAGGGTCTTAGTCATTGAGGCGGTAGAGGAATGTTTAGTGTGGATTAGAATGAGGCAGAACCTCGAAGTGACCCTCCTGAGTTGACATTCAGACTTCAGGAGCAGGTGTGTATATGAGCAGTGAGGTCACCTTGGCTGAAACTACGAGTGGATTATGATGGGGAGTTATACTGAAGGCAGGTACACAGTTGGTAGGTATAAAGACGGTACTCAGATTGAGCAGGAATGAAAAAAAAATAGGTGCTGCTCATTTGTCATGAATTTTGAACCAGTCATGGTACACTAACATTTTAATATATTTGGCATTGTATAATTGGAAAAATAATAATAGTATTGATGCTTTAGTGTTATTAAGAGGTGTTGACATGTTAAATAGATAATTTTGTTTGCATATCCATTCACTAGACACTTAGTAGAACATTAAAAATTCTCATTGTGGATTTCTGAGTATAAAACCTTTTTTTTTTTCCAGGATTATGTTCCATCACAACAAGATATTCTGCTTGCCAGAAGGCCCACCAAAGGCATTCATGAGTACGACTTTGAAATTAAAAATGTCCCTTTTAAAATGGTTGATGTAGGTGGTCAAAGATCGGAAAGAAAACGTTGGTTTGAATGCTTCGATAGTGTGACATCAATACTTTTCCTTGTTTCCTCAAGTGAATTTGACCAGGTGCTTATGGAAGACCGACAGACCAATCGCCTTACAGAATCTCTGAACATTTTTGAAACAATTGTCAATAACCGGGTTTTCAGCAATGTCTCCATAATTCTCTTCTTAAACAAGACAGATT
>PVJN01031341.1:0-24803 GCA_004026805.1 Lasiurus borealis
TGGGGAAACCCATCAGAAAGCTCCCCAGAGCTCAGCACAGTCTGCCTTTTGTACGGGTATTTATCTAAGTCGTCAATTTTATAGCCGCATTACCTTCCCAGTCAGCAGGAAAGCAGATATAGGTGCCGTCAAGAGGCCTGGCTGCGGTTTGCACCACATAATGACAGATGCCAAAAACAAAGGGGAGGGGAGAGGGCACTTGGGAGAGACCACAAAAGAGCCTTTATAATTATGCCTCTGCCTCCCTGGGGGGCCTGCTGCTCCCTCTCCTGGCGGAGGTGCCCGCGGCCTGGGGAAGGGAGTGGGGGGTGGGCTGCCTTCTTCCCTGGACGTGCAGGGCAGCTGCCTAGCACGCGTCTATTAATAACCGTGCAGGGACTTGCAGGGAGCTATTACGTCGCTGTCTCTCTTCTCCAGGCTAAATAGCGGCAATCCCTTTAACCTTTCTTCATGGGCCTGATTTTCCATCCCTTTAATCATCCCTGTCACTTTCTGCTGGATGGGCTCCACTCTCACCACATCCCTCCCCCGGAGTGGCTGGGGAGCCAACTGGAAGAGCAGGCCTGGCCTGCACTGCACTCCTTCCCTCTGCGCCCCCCTCTGCCTGCCCTGCGCCCACCGGGCCTGGGGAGCCCCTGGTGGTGGCAGGCACCGGAGGCCACGTTACCGCTTTCCTGACCCATCGGAGCTCTTCCTCTTCCCGTTGGGATGTGCCCCGGGACCAAAATCCCAGAGTCTCCTCTGAGCTGATGTGCTCTTCCCAGCTACACCCTGCAGACCCTGCGAACAGCCAGCTATCCTGCGGACATTTCCCCCGCCAACACACTTACAAGCCAGCTTTAGACATGATTTTTTAAAGTACATGTCACTTGTGTCACATGCCTCCCCTACTCAAGGGCTCTGAGGCGCTCCCTGTTACTTTATGGTATTGCACATGTAAACACTCACCGGACACTGGATCCAGAATGCTCTCTTCCATGCTCCGTTCTGCCTGTGTCCAGATCCTCCTTGCAAAAGCTCTCCCTCGTTACCCACTGGGTCCACACCTTTAGCAGCGCCCAGCCCCCCAACATTTTGTTGGATACTGTTTGGGGTGTGCTGATGTAGACATATAGACAGGGTTAAGGTCCTTTGACAACAAACAGCCGAAACTGGTTTCAGAATCGGGGATAAATTGGAAAGGAAAGGCATCATTTGCAGAACTGAGAGGAGAGCTGACCTCCCAGCCTAGGGAAGGACAAAACAGGGCGGCTCAGAGGTCTTTCTAGAACATTGCCATCAGGTGTTCGGCTCTTCCCTCCTTATTTATTTTTGCTTAAGATTCTGAGTTTGGGGACCTAGACTCTAAGACAAGCTTTGGGATGGGGGTGTGGGGGAGCCCCGTGATTGCCTGCCCCTGTGGAACCACACATGGTGGGAACAACAGCCGGATTTAGCAAATAAAAAATACAAGACGCCCAGCTAGATTTGCATTTCAAGTAAACAATGCATAGTTGTTATTATAAATCGAGCCCATGCAGTAGGCCCTGGGTGCGTCTCCCCATTCCTCCTTTTCCCCAGCCCCATTCTGCAACTCCCAGGTGGGCTGACATCCCTCCGATGGCCACGATTCCCTGCCATAGCTCATGCCTAACTGATTTTTCAACCCATCCTCAAGGTCGCAGTGGATTTTATTTCTTTCTCTTTAATTTTAATTGCCAGCTTAAATTGCCTCCAAACTATGTACAGTAACTGACACAAGTAAAAAGGCTCATGTGCCCTTTGGCAATCATTTATTATTTATGTCTTCTTTACTTATACTTGGAGAAAAAAAAATTTTTTTTCTTTGCCTTCTCTTTTTTGCCAAATAGTTCAAAAACAGCCCTAATATAATTTAGTGTTTGTGTCATTTTTTTTTGTTTAACATGCATTTTCACATTTCTTATGTTATTTACTATTGTAAATTGTCATAATTAGTGAGTGAAGTGTTTCATTGACACTGGTAATAGAGCGCCCCCCCCTCCTTTACCCTCCCCCATTTCACAGATGAGAAGACTTTGAAAGGTCAAGTGTGGATTCAAAGTTGTGGATCTAGGACTTAGAACAACGTGTTCTTTCCTCTATATCAAAAGTCAGCAAACTTTTCCTATAAAGAACCAGAGAGTAAATATATCAGGCTTTGAACACCACACGATCTCTATCGCAACTACTCGGCTCTGCTGTTGTAACACAAAAGCAGCCATAGTCAATACATAAATGAATGGATGTATGTTCCAATAAACTATATTTACAGAGGTCAACAGGCCATATTCGGTCCATGGGTTGTAGTTTGCTAACTAACGCCTCCTTTATACCACACAATAAGTACTTTTCCATGTTTATAAGTCTATCAAGTCTGCTTCCTATTGGGATACCATGATTTTGACCCATAATAATATTAATTCTTTCTTTCCTTCTTACCTCTTCTACGTCAGTATTATTTAGACAAACACTGATTTGGCTTCCCGCGACACCATTGGAAGATCCTAGTCTGTAGCAAGTTTTCTCTGAACTATGAACATGCTAAGCCTGTCCTTCCTCCCCTGGATTGTCCTTGACCTACATGTGTGATCAGTTCTGACAGCCTTTGTGAGGAGGCGCCTTTCCAGTACAACGCATTTCTTAAGGCCCCAGAATTAACCAGGATAAATCATCCTAATAGTTTCCACTCACTCTGAGTTTCATGTGCCTCCTCCCTCGGGCCATCTCCAAGCTTATCCCAGGGAAATTCATGCCCTGGAACGGTAACTCCACTAGGAGGTCTTCCTGCAGCCCTTTTCACCTCTGGTCCGTGGAACAGAGCTTCTAGGTATGTGTGTAGGCACACCATCCATAAAGTCAAAAAAAGATGATAGCTTTCAAAATTGCCCAAACTTCTCATTTACAAGTAAGGAAACTGAAGCCCAGAGAAATCATCTTAGTGTATCACGATACCAAGGCATAGAGATTCATATTATCTTTATAAATAGTAGCCATAAACGTGTTGATAATTTGATCAATGAAACTGAGGTTTATAACTGTAAAGCTTTCCTGAATATCAATATATTTTGTTTTAAATAAGAGGCAGAGGAAGTGCTCTGCCCAGCACAGCCTAAGAGCCATGAATGAGATCAACTTTTTCAAAAATACTTGAAATGTGGCCTTTTCAAGGCTTCCATGTTCCAAAGGCAGAGTACTCTAGGAATACTCACAACACCCTCTAAATTTTTTCATAACTTCTCCAAAGGAATGAAGAGTGGCAGCAAAGGGTAGAGGGTACAAGGAACACTAAACGCCCTTGCTCTATCATTTTGAAGTTATATAACTTGTAGCAAATAATTCCATTTTTCTAAGCCATGTTTTCTGATATGTAAAAGAAGTATAATAACAGTACTTATCTTATGGAGGTGATGTGACAATTATATGAGATAATGTATACAGAGTACCTAACATCGGCTGACTTAATATTAAGTACACAAATATTCACTCTTAATTGCAATTCTTGTTGACATTCCGGGCTTTTTGCCTTAATTTTGAGTTGACCATTCTGTGCTACTTTCTCAACTGTGAAACAGAGATAATATCTTAGCTGGAGAGGTGGATAATTCTAAATTAGTTATGACGTAGAGAGACAACTCTGCCTTTTCGCCCAGGGCCATGACCTGGCCCGAATGACCTCCAAGCTAAGAAACAAGATGCTTTTCTGAGCTGGGTCTCCTTTGAGGAGGTGGCCTCTAGGCCAGGACTTGGGCTCTCTAAAAAGGGGTAATGGGCAGTTTCATGTCAGAATTTCAAAACTTTAGGAAAACAGACAAGGAAAGGTGAAAAAAGCTATCTCAGATTTTTTTGTTGCTAATCTTTTTCTGGCATTATTGTTTTTGAATCCAATTGTGTCAAGTCCTGCAGACTGAGAGCAAGGGAAATGAAGAAATTCCCACAACACAAAGGCAAAGGACTCGGTATAAATCCTGGATAAGGCTCATGCTGCTAGGGGTACCTCAATGGACTCAACTGTAGTATTTGCAATATCTCCAAACCATTTTTAAAAAGGAAGAAAAAGAAGAAGACAAAGAGAAAAAGCAGACCGCCTAGAACTTCACTTTCCCAGTGGTAGAAGAAACAAGTTAGACAAAACAACTCTTTCTCCTTCTCCCTGGGTTAATTGGCAACAGGAGAAAACACTTCACAGAAAGTTCCAGAAGGGCTTGATGTTGAATTTGTAAAGTACAAATTCCCACAACAATCAATGACTAAAGTAGCAATATTTTAGCCCTTCACAGGAATCTGGTTATTATTACCATTAATGCCAAGAATCTTGTTTCTATTCTTTTTGATTTAAGGTAATTTTCTTTGTAAAAGGCTGCTTTGTTAAGCTCTGTGCAGTTACATGGGTTTTGGGAGAAAGAGAACTAGGCATGTTGGGAAAGTATCGTGTTGTACTGAAACTTTAGAGGCCCCGGTTGTGAAGAACCCCTTTGTTTTTGCTCTGAACCTGATGCAATTCTTCAAACTTCGTTTTCTAGTTCAGTGCACTAATTTCAGTATTGTCCACTCTAATGATGCTATCTCTTTAAACATGACAATTTCCGAGGAAGGTCTCCAGAAGGCTGGACCTACCTGGTCAGGCCTGGCTATGACTTGGCCAAAGGAGACCCAAGTCAATGTTTGTGTCTAGAAAGTGACCACATGACTCAGGGTCATCTTGGAGACACTGAGGAAGCCCAGACACCAATGAGTGAAATATCTACTAGCTCAGTGGCTCTCAACCAAGGGCAATTTTCACCCCTACCTCCAACATTTGAGAATGTCTGAAGACATTTTTTATTATCAAAACTTTTGGGGCATGTTGGTTCTATTGGCATCTGGAGGGTAGAGAGTCAGGGATGCTACTAAACATCCTACAAAGCACAGGACAGGTCCCACCATAAAGAATTATTCGGCCCTAAATGCCAATAGGACTGAGGCTGAGAAACCCTGAGACAGAAAGAGACATGAGAGAGCTCTGCATCGGCTGGACCCGGCCCATCCCCCTTCTACATATTTTTCCCCATTTTTCCTCACTCCCTGAACTCCAACACACAGACCCCTTCCACTTCCTGACAGCATTGTGTTTCCTCCACATATTCTGATCCTTCTGCCTGCCAGTCTCCTCTCTCTTATTTCATCTAGTTCAAGCATGTCAAACTCGCAGCACGTGGGCCGCATGCCTCATTTATTTGGCCCATGTTAGCCTTCGAGTTTGACATGCTTGATCTAGGTAATATCTTCTCATCCCCAGATCTCAGAAGCCTTTCCATCAAGACTAAGTTAAACACCCAATTACATGCTCTCTCCCCTTCATTCTTTCTTTTTTCACAAGTTTTAAAAATGTCTTCATGGCTTTTTCTAAACTCCCCAAGCTCCCTGCATCTTAACTCCTAAGTGTATGGGCTACAGCACTAAGTCTGGAGTCAGGTGGGTAGAGTTGGGATTCCCCACTCTGGTAGGGTCTAGTTGTGTGACCTTGGGCAAGTCACTTAACTTCTCTGTGTCTGTTTTCTTACCTGAATTGAAGATAATAACTATACCTAGCTCATGGGAGGGCTGTGAGGATTAAATGAGAGATGCTTATCAAGTGTTTGGATCGGTGTCAGGCCCATTGTGAGCACCATATAAAAGATTGCTATAATTATTACTTCAAGAATTAAAAACTGCCCTTCTGAAACACAGAGCTACATGCTAAGAGAGATATGCAGAACTTGCTCTTTTCAGCAGCATGGCCCTGCCTCACTGACTTTTCTCTACCAGGGGAATTAGATCAGCTGAGGCAGAGGAGTCGAAGTCAACGCTTTCTATTTAGAGATAAAGAAATGGAGACCCGGAGAGGTTAAGGAGTTTGGAAAAATCACATAGCAGATTTCTTTCTACCTGATCAGGCTCCCCTACCCCATCCTCCTCTCTCCTCCCCACTCCACCCCCCTTTGAGGTTATAACTAGTGCAATTCCTGATCTCCACTCAATGAATATCCCATAGCAACTATCTCCCTCTGTCTGACTACAGGTCCCTGCTCCCCAGCTTTTCTACAAAAGACCTGGGAGTTATAAAACCCAAGCTTATCAGAACAAAGCACACCAAAAAGAGCTCAGCAAGGTTCCTAATCGGAGATTTAAGGTGCTCACACAACAGCCTGAAGGGAAAAATAAAAAAAATGTAGGACTTGGAGGGGAGGGAGGGGGGGAAGTAGACTAAGGGCAAATAATAACCTAAATAAATTAAGAAAATACTGGGGCTGTCTCCTGAAGTTTTCTGCCATTACATCACTGATCCTGAGACGGGGCTGTGGAATGTCTCTGCAGGGCTCTACAAGCAGGGCCACACCTCATTTGTTTTAACTCCCTCAAATTCTGTTTTACTCTCTGACACCCTCCCAGCCTCTCGTGGCCGTTCTTACTCTTTTTTCACCCCTTACAGATTTTTTTTTAAGCTCATTCTTTGACAACATGGCAGCGTTTGAGCCCAAAGAGTTCCTGGGACCTTAGATCCCATGGAAAGGAGTGTCGTGTCCAGAGCGTGGAGGGACACCGGCCTCTGACCTTTTGATCTGGCCACACTTGAGAAACCCAGCTCTGTCTGAGGTCCTACAAAGACATGAATAAACTGGAATGGCATAGGAGGAGTACAACCAGGAAACACTCTTTATTATGTAAGGGACAACTGGATGAAGAGGGCTTAGAGCTGTCTTCAGCAAATTTAAAGGCTATTGGGTTTTCAAGTTCCAACAACATTACAGAATGAACTAATGCGATTCCTAAGCCCTCCAGAAACCCATAACAACACTGGTAAAGTATACCAAAATAAAGTTGTTTTACAAATATATCTAAGCTCGTAAAAATGAAGAAAAATCTCTAGGTGCCAGAAAAGAAAAAAAGGAACTCATAGTCAGGGTGGTAAGCTTTAGCTTATGCCTTGATGGCCCTAGGAGATGATGACCCAAATATAGGCTCAAATGTGTAGAGGCTGGGCTTTTAATGCCCCTAAAAAAGCAAAGGTAGAGTTGTGAGGCCCTGTAATGAAGACTCAAAAAACAGTAAGTGAAGACCGTGAGAGGACAGTTGCTTTAATGTAAGTTCCACTCACAGGCCTGGGGAAACCACCATGCCACGGGTTTCAGGTAAGGAAAGAAAACTACGTCATAGAAACAAAACTTCAAGTCATCACCAAACATATATGTGCTCGCAAAATTTAGACTCCTTACCTGGTGTATTACTCAGGGTTTTCCCGAGAAACAGAAACAATAGGATATATATACATATGGAGAGAGAGAGAGAGAGAGAGAGAGAGAGAGAGAGAGAGAGAGAGAGAGATTGATTTTAAGGAGCTGGCTCATGCAATTATGGGGACTGATGAGTCTGAAATCTTCATGGACAGGAGGTTAAAATACTAACCCTTCCAGAAACCCTTGCAGCTAGGGTAGCAACGAAATGTGCTGTAGCTCTGGCCAATGAAATACAAACTCAATATACCAGTAGGCTTCTAGGAAGAACACCTTCCTCTTTCCTCTTTTCTATCTAGAATGAAGACACGTTACTTAGCAGGTACCTTGGGACCATGAAAGGAAGACAAAGTCACATACTAAGGATGGGAGAAACAGATGATGAAAAGAAGCTGAGTGCTTGATAGCACCCTTAAAGAGGTACACCAGCTCTGGACACTTACCTCTGGCCTTCTCATTACAAAACAAACCCCTTGATATTTACTTCATTTTCTATTATTGAAGCCAAATGCAATCCTAAATTGCACAGAATGTTAAAAATTTCAGGATAACTACTAAAAGAAGAGAATTTGAATGTGGTGACTTTTAAAACAGTAAAAGAAAAAAGGATGAAATAAAGAAAACTCAGTCAATATAATAGAGGGCAGAAGGGAAGTAAAGAATACAAAGAAATTAAAACAAAAACATTAAGATATCAATATATACCAATAATAACTGGCTTTCAATAGTAAATATAAATGGAAGGATTAAAACAACCTGTTAAAAGATATAAATGCTAAGATCAAACAAGAAATCCAACTTTTTGTTTTTTTTCTAGTAGATCCACGTTTTAATTGTCCACTAGCTATAACACAGGAAGATTGAAAGTAATGAGGTTAGGAAAAATACACCAAGCAATCATTATCCAAAAGAACAAATGATAAAGCAATATTAAACTTAGAAAAAAAGGATATGATTACAAAACAATAAAAAGAAGAATTCTTCAGGAAAAGACAATAATGCCAAATTTAAATATACCTAACAACAAAACAGAAAGAAAAAATAAGAAAAGGAAAGAAGAAAATTAATAAATCCACCATCATTGTAAGAGATTTTATCTGAAAGCAGACTCAGACAAATGAGTCCAAAATTGAAATGGACTGTCTTGGGTAAAAGAGCTTCATAGCCGAAACCGGTTTGGCTCAGTGGATAGAGCGTTGGCCTACGGACTGAAGGGTCCCAGGTTCGATTCCAGTCAAGGGTGTGTATCTTGTTGTGGGCACATCCCCAGTAGGTGGCGTGCAGAAGGCGGCTAATTGATGTCTCTCATCAATGTTTCTAACTCTCTATCCCTCTCTCTTCTTCTCTGTAAAACAAAATCAATAAAATATATTTTTTTAAAAAAAGAGTTTCATAATCATGGAGTCTCTGCAGAATCTGTATGATCCTCGATGAGGCTGTTGCTGGCATGTGCAGGTATCCGACTCTTAGCTCCATGAGGGCAGGAACCATGTCTGTTTAGTTCATTCCTATTGACCAAATACTTAGAGCAGAGCCTGATACAGAACAGTCATCAATATGTGTCTACTGAGTGAATGAATGATTTAGCCAAGAAAATGGATAGATTGCCTCTAGAGTTCCCCTCAATTCGAAAATGTAGTGATTCTGACATGTTCATTCCTCTTCTTTTTGTCTTACTCTATTCTCATGCCCAGTGTCAACAAGAACCCAGGAGACTTGAGGCAGCGCTGAGAGGCAGGGTGGAGTGCAGAATGGACAGAAGAGGAGTAACATAAAAGTCCAGAGAAAGGAAGCCAGCTCTGCAAAGAGCTTCCAAGAGTTTCTGCCACAGAAATTCCACTTGGCCACAGTTACAGCCCTGGCGAAGGGCCTGGAGGGAGATGGTGGATGGCCTGCCATGGAGGGGCCTTCCAGTCAGTACATCTCGCTTGTGCTGCCTACAAGGGTAGAAAACCATGACCGTGAGCAGATCACCCTGTCGCCCAGGTCCATAAACCAAAACTTCTCCTTCATTCTGGGTTGTAGGCCACACACATACAGGGAAGGGGGTGAGCTCCCTGGCTATAGAGAGACGTTAGGTCTAAGAAGAATAAGATTCCTGTACTTGAGAATCCTCCCATCTGATAGGGAAACTCAGCCCTACCCTCACAGAGCCTGTTATGGACTGAAAGTTTGTGTCCCCACCCTTCCAATTTCATGTTAAAATCCTAACCCCCAATGTGATGGGGTTAGGAGGTGGGGTCTTTGGGGGGGGGGGTCTTTAGGTCAGGAGAACAAAGCCCTTGTGGATGAGATCAGTGCCTTTATCCCATTGGAGGAGAGCTCCCTCACCCCCTCCACCATGTGAGGCACAAAGAGAAGGCAGCCATCTATGAACCAGACGCTGAATCCGCCCGGGGCCTTGATCTTGGACTTGCCAGCCTTCAGGGCTGCAAGGAATAAATTTTGTTGTTTATAACCACCCCATCTATGCTTCTTTGTTCCAGCAGCCCGAATGGACCAAGTCAGAACTGCTAGAATGAATGCTACAGTCCCTCTCCTCGGGAAGTAAATCAAATCTAATGGAGGAGCCTGGCCCCTACCCTCAGAATGCCCCGGTCCGCCTCAGCTGTATCTCTCTCGCCCTCCCACCTAGGCAAGACCAAGGAGGGAGGGAAATGGCAGGCCCAGGTTCGCCTCTGTGATGAATGGAGGCTGTGAGCACCGCTGCCAACGGGCTCTCGGGGGACATTCCCACAGCCCCGCCATCGGAGTCGGGGCTCCCTTCCCTTCGTTCCCTCTCCGCATAACGCCTGACCCGCTGGAACGAGTCCTGAGCTCTGAGCCTATTTCTAGCCCAGGAATGTTGGCCCCTCTGTCATGTCCTGCTTTCCCTCCGCTCTGTTTTTGTTTCCCTTCCCACCCTGTCTCCCCCAGCCCCAGCCCCCAGTTCCCAAGCTCGCTCCTGGGAGACCAGACTCGCCAGCCCACGGGTGATCTTGTTTTACATGACACATTTCCAAAAAAGACCAAAAAGTCCTTTCCAGGAAAATGCCATTTTTAACATTCAGCTCCAGACACCGCGGCAACATTGGGAAAACAAAGGGCTTGGCAGCAGGGATTTCTGCCTCGGGACTTTCTAAAATACCTTGTTCCACGTTGCCTGCGGCGGGAATGCCTCCAGGGGTCGGCTCTGGAACACCAGGCCATTTCAGATGGACAGTGACTTCTGGTTGTAACGCAGCCAGCCTTTCCTTCCTGGGGATCACCCTGGGATCCTCTCCCAGGCCCGAGCGGAGCCCTCTCAAGGGTTGCCAAAGAAAGCAGCTGTCTCCAGAGGGTCAGGAAATGCTGCTGGTTCCTCCCTTCAGGGGAGCCTGCTCAGCAGCTCTCTGGCTGCCATCACTAAGTGGCGGGGTGTGGGGGGGAATGGAGGGGGAGGGAAGGGTGGGAGCGGGGGGAGGCGGGGGAAGAGGCCAGGCTGGAGGCCTGGGGGACAAACTGTGATTAGTAGGGAGCTGCCTTCTCTTATCATCCAAGTGACAGAAATATACAATTTCGCCCTGGGGCACACACAGTGGTGTTCTTCCTTCCGCACGTGTCAGGTATAATCATGCTGATGTCATACATGTAACAGTCATAGCCATTATTTATTAAGCACATTCCATGTGTGCACCAGTAACCTATTCTTTTTTCAAATATATATATTTTTTATTGATTTCAGAGAGAAAGGGAGAGGGAGAGAGAGATAGAAACATCAGTAATGTGATAGATCAAGCCTGAAACCTAGGTTTGTGCCCCAACAGGGAATCGAACCGTGACCTCTTGGTTCATAGGTCGACACTCCACCACTGAGCCATGCCAGTGAGGCGCTAACCTATTCTTTATATTTGTTTTACTGCATTTGATCCTCATGAATACTGTTCTGGGCTGAGTTGTGTCCCTACCTTCTAAAAGTCACATTAATGCCCTAACCTCCAGGACATCAGAGTGTGACATTATTTGGAGACAGGGTTTTTAAAGAGGTACAGTGGTACCTCGAGATACGAGTGCCCTAACATACGAGATTTTTGAGATACGAGCCGTCGAGTGAGCGATTTTTGCTTTGAAATACGAGCAACAGTTGAAATAGGGGTAATCACACAGATCAACCGGCTGCACACGACCCACCAGTTTACCGAGACTCAAGCATCTCATAGTTTCCCACGCCTCAAGGTTACAGAACGAATTAAACTCGTATCTCGAGGTACCACTGTACTTCAGTGAAAATAAGGTCTTCAGGGTGGGCCCTGATCCAATCTGACCGGAGTTTTTAAAAGATGAAGGTCTGTGGACACAGACAGATGTGCCCATGGGGCAGACTATCTGAGAACACAGCAAGAAGGCAGCCAGAAGAGAGGCCTCAGGAGAAACCAAACACCTTAATAACACCATGATTTTGGGCTTCTAGCCTGCAGAACTGGGAGAAATGTTTTTTAAGCCTACAGTATTTTGTTATAGCAGCCCTAGAAACCTCATGCAACAAACAATCCATAATATTAATATTGTTATCATCATCATTTGCAGAGGGCAAAACAGTCTCAAGATGTTATGAGACTTCCCAGCAAACAAATAAGACAGCTACAGTTTGAGAGTCACTGGGCTAACTGCACAATACAAGCTCTTAAACACTGTGTCCGACTGCTTCTCTGCTGTGTTCCGCTGTGTGTGTGCATGTTTTATTTATTTATTGCTGCATAACAAGCAACTTCACAATGTAATGGCTTTAAGCAGCAACGCTTACTTTGTTCATCCTTCAGTAACTGGGCAGGGCTTTGGGGGAACAGTTCAGGCATGCTCTCCACTTGCTGTCAGCTGGGATGGCTCCAACACTAAACCAGCTCATCTGAAGTCTAGCTCCCTCATTGTCTAGTGACTGACACTGGCTGTCAGCTAGGACCTTAGATTAGGCTATTGGTCCATAAAACTTCATGTGGCCTCTTCATGTAGTCTGAGCTTCCTCCCAACATGGCAACTGGTTCCAAGGTGAGTGTCCCAAGAGACAGCCAGGGGAAAGCTGTGTCACCTTTTCTAGCCCAGCCTTGGGGGAAGAAAAAAAAAAAAAGACACCATCATTTTACCACACTCTCTTTCTTAGAAGCTGGTCACTAAGGTTGACTCATGTTCGAGGAAAGAGAAATCTGATGCTATCTTTTATGGAAGGAGTGTCAAAGAGTTTGCAGAGATGTTTAAGAATCACTAGGGGCATGTGCCATTCACACGGTTGTCCATAGTTTGTCAGGAGTTTGTTTACTTACCAGCAGCACCGTATCATTGAAAGAGCATTAAATTGGAGTTCAGACCCCTGAGCAAGAGCCATTCAGCTGCAAGGGGCCAGGATTTCACAACCCATGCGTGAAACGAGCAGGACCTGCTTCCGGTTTGGCCACCTTCCTCTGTATAGGACTGAGGCCATTTAACTCCATTCCAAGTAATATTATGATTCCCATTTACGCATGAGGAAACTGAAGTTTGGGGGATGTAAGTAACTTGCCTAAAAGTTCGCAGAGGCAGAGCCTGAATTCCAGGCTGTGCCCTGGTTGGTACCATTTCTTCCAAAGCTAGACATCCTGCCCCTGCATCCTTGCCCAGCATCCAAACTCTGTTCCCTGTTGAGAAGCTTTCTGCACAACCCAACTGTCTGCCAGGACATCTGATGGCACCTGGATTGTCCATCTCTCTGCTCCACTCAACTTTTGGGGCCTCACCATGCTTTGTGTTGCACCTTGTCCCGAGTCTATTGTGAACTGCTCTCTGAGTCCTACATTGGGATGGCCACCATACTCCAGATCCACGTCCCCGCCCTTCATATCTGCCCCAAACCATCTTGATAATCGAAGAGTACTTTCGCATGGCCAGAGCATAAGACCAAGCAAGACAGCACTGTGAATCTGAGGCGCCAGAGTCAGACCCATCTAGATCCAAATTCTGACTCCACCACATTTATTACTCGTGTGTAAGAATAAAAATGAGGCCCTCGTTGCCTCATTGTGAAGATTCTCAATGAATTGATACGTGTACAGGGCTTGGCACCATGCCTAGCCCATAGTAAATGCTTAATAAATATTAGTCATCCCTCTTGTTGTTATTATCAAAGGTATTTGTAACAGATTCACTAGAAAGCCTAGCATATGGTAGGCATTCAAAAAATTATAACTGTTAATCTCATTGTTTGAGTCCTGGAAGAGCTACAGGAATTCAGAGAACGGCCAGATAACAAGGTAGTGAAGACAGAAAACAGGCTGCCCAAGCAACTGCAGATCTGCAGATCTCTGCCTAATCCTAGAGCTTGGGTATGACTGGCCTTGATTAAGTGGAAACACCTTTTTGCAGAACTCCCATCTTCATCTGCCTCAATTAGGATATGACAAGAGCTTCCTAAGCTTGGAAACCTCTGGAGGGAGAAATTCAAGAAAGAAAATCAGCCCGGCTGGTGTTCTCAGTGGTTGATCTATGAACCAGGAGATCACAGATTGATTCCTAGTCAGGGCACATGCCCTGGTTGTGGGCTCAATCCCCAATAAATGGGGCATGCAGGAGGCAACAGATCAATGATTCTCCCATCATTGATGTTCCTAACTCTCTCTCCCTCTCCCTTCCTTTCTTAAATCAATACATTTTTTTTAAAAAGAAAGAAAAAAATATCAGAAACATCCTCTGTGCTCCTACCCAGCATTTTCTGCTATGGCAATGCAAGCCCTCCTTATTCAGTTATCCCACTGGTCTATGGTTTCACAGATTTCATTTGAGGCTGCAAGTTCTTAGATAGCTGGTGAATATGATCAGGATATGTAATAGTTTCCCAGCCTCGTGCCCACTCCAGGTTGAGTTGTTAGCAAGAACAGAAAGCAACTCTCTGGTTTATAAAAGGCTAGAGGCATGATGTATGTATTCATGCACAGATCAAGTCCCTCAGCCTGGCTGTCAATCGGGGGCCAATTGGGACCAGCCAACCTCCCATGGTCCTAGCTGGCTGGCCCCAGGACCATGGGAGATTGGCTGTGGGAGTGCACTGACCACCAGGGGGCAGCTCTGTGTTGAGTGTCTGCCCCCTGGTGGGCAGTGTGCATCATAGCAGCAGTCAGCTGGTCATAACTATATACTAGTATAGATGAGCCATCTTATACACACACACAAATACACACACTTCTTTAAGCTTTGGTGCTGCAATGCTGGTACTGTATTATCTTTCCCTGCCACATTTTTCCTGCTACTACTTTTCCAGGATCCTCAAAGCTACATTCACCTGTGCTCATAGCTCCCAAGTCCATGCAAATCAAGCTAGGGAAGGAGGGATGTATAAAGTTGAGCAGACCCAATGGCTTAGAACAATGTCACCAGCTCAGTTCTAACTGCTTGGCTCTTATGTTCTTCCTGATTTTCCTTCAAGACAGATGATCAATGAGGTGACAGCCATTTCCCCCAGACCACTCTCATTTCCTTCTTCCAATCAAGACATGGATCTGGTGCCCTCTGCAATGACCTCTAAAAGTCCACATCACAGCTCATGTTGCCTTTGATTCTGAGTTCTCCCCTCCCCACTCCAGGCTTGGACCACTCTGGTACACCGAACTTCTGCCTTGACTCCTAGTCCCTAATTTTACCTAGAATCCAGTTCTCCTCTGTATTAGTCCACTATTTCTGTGATAATACTATATAATAAACAATCCTCAAACCTTAGTGGTTTATAAAAAATAAACAGTTCTTTTTCTCATTGATGTTCCTATCTCTCTCTCTCTCAGTCTGTGGGTTGGGTGAAGTAGATCTGAGTCAGGCTGTGGGTCAGGTAAAGGTGAGTTTCACATGTCACTCATTCTGGGCCCAGCAGCTACCTGAGGCATTACACAATGGAAGGAGCACAAGAAAAATGTTAGTGGAAACTTTCTGTAAGTCTTTTTTTTTTTTTAATATATATTTTTATTGATTTCAGAGAGGAAGGCAGAGGCACTGGGAGAGATAGAAACATCGATGATGAGAGAGAATCATTGGCTGGCTGCCTCCTGCACACTCCCCACTGGATATTGAGCCCACAACCCAGGCATGTTCCCTGACTGATAATCTAACTGTGTCCTCCTGGTTCATAGGTGAATGCTCAGTCGCTGAGAATACCGACCAGGCTTTCCCATGATTCTTAAGACCTCAACTCAAACCTGGCCAATATCAAGTCCACCCATATTCTATTAGCCAAACCAAGTCAACTGGCCAAACCCAAAGTCAAATGGATAAGAATATATGCTCCACTTACTCTAGTAGGCTGAGTGCAAAGTCCTAGGGCAAAGGACATGGATGTATAATTCTATTACAGGGAGAGAGTGAAAAATTGGGAATAATTTTCCGATCTTAAGCATTTCTTAAACCAGAACCCTGTTATGAGTTCACCTGAAGGAACTTCTAGCTTCTGCTTCTGCCAGGCTTCCTCCCTACTTACCCAAATCAGGCTTAGGGCTGGCTCTGTGTGGACAGAGCTGTTTCATGATGAGCACTGCCCACTTGATTGCCAGCCATTGTCTGTCACCTGCATCTCAGCTGTGATTTACCCATCTGATGGTTCCTCCTGAACTCTTAGAGAAGCTTACATGCCTAATTAGTTTCTCAGTCCCTATCATATCCTGGCTGCAGAGGGGATAGAATCAAGAACTGGGAAACTTGAAAGCTACTGGAGAACCAAGGCAGCTTCTCCCATTCTCTTACTCTCTCTTGCCATATGTTTTCTCTCTGCACATCTGCTTCGGTTTTCTCTCTGGGCACCAGCTTTATCTCTTCCTAAACTGGCTTGGTAGAATAGGGCCTGCTCCAGCTCCAGAGCTACAGAAGTTCCCACTTTCACACCCTTACCAAGCTGAAGAGTCTTCCTTCCAAAATCCCAGAGAAAGACCCCACTCAGTCATGGCTGGGATCATGTAGCACACACATGGTTACCCACCCCTCTAGATGGAGGAAGAGTGGTATGGGCTGTCAAACAGAAAAAAATAAATAAATAAAAAACAAGACTTCCCAACTGGAGTCCTCTGGGCTGGCTCTGGTTAGAAGATGTATTTAGTTTGGCCACAGGGTTCTTCAATGTTTTGAATTACTTGACAAAATTTAGAAATTGAGAGTAGACATATGAATCCAGAATTTTTTCTTAAGAAAGTAAATGATCTCAACTGGAAGAAAGTGGGAAGGTACCCTGTGGGGCCTGATACTGTTCTGTTTCCTGATCTAGCTGGGAGTTATCCCTCCATGTTCCATTTGTGAAAAATTCATCAAGTTATACACTTAAAATAGATCCACTTTTGAATGTGTATATTATACATTTTTGACGTTATAAAAATTTAGAAGACCTGGCAACATCTGGGCCACATTCCTGCAAGGGATAAATCTGCTGGAGCTGAGTCGTTTTCTACAGTGCCCTACTCCCACTACTCCTCATTCTCTTCATGTCACCGAGACTGAGGGTCAGTAGTCATTTATCATCACCTTGGATATGGCTTTCTTATAATCGAGTTAAGAAGAAAGAAACTTTTTAAAATTTTCCATAACTCCATCAAAATGGGGGGATAGCCCAGACAGCATGGTTCAGTGGTTGAGCATTAACCTATGAACCAGGAGGTCATGGTTCAATTCCCAGTCAGGGCACATGCTGGGTTGCAGGCTCTATCCCTAGTGTGAGGCATGCAGGAGGTCATTGATGTTTCTATCTCTCTCCCTTTCCTTTCTTCTCTGAAATCAATACACATATATTTTTTAAAAGGGAAGGTACAAAAGAACACCAGAGAATATGCTCTTTTTTTCCTTAGAAAAACTGAAAATGGCTCCCTCCCCTTTTTTTTTCTTTTTTGCAGACATTAAAAATACTCTTCTGAGTTGACATGCAAATAAAATATGTCAGTATCATAAAAAAAAATCCAGTTACCAGTATGTGGAAACTTCATCTAAAAACAAAGGACTGATGGTTTAACATGTTTTATTTTTCAATGCAAATAAAGTAAGTGATGCAACTGTGAAATGAAGTGGAGTAAAATAGTTGAGAATACTGTTCAGGCATTGAAAGCTTTCATGAATGGTAGGTTTGTAAGAATATCTACTAAGGACAAAGGAAATTCACGCCTTGAACAAAAACAAGTATTTGCAAATGGAAGACTACACAGAAAGGCTGTTGCTCAGCGAGATGATGACATGGCTGAGAACTTACAGGACAGGTTGTATGAAAAAGTTCAATCATTTGTGGCATTTCCTAGGGAAGCTTATGAGAGCCCAGTTAAAATAATACCACCCAGTCAGCTATATTTATTTATGGTTCCAAAAAGACTTGGACATGATTGGAGAATTTTTGGGCATGGTGTCCATCACAGGCACAACTTCAGGAAATGGGTTAGTTTTGTGTGTTGAGAAGTCATGAAAAATTTAAAGCAGACAGGTCAAAATTAGTAAGCCAGACTATGAAACAGAGCTCCTGAGATGGTCAGCATTAACACTGATTCTGTTTTCAAACTTAAATCCAAAGTGGCAAATATGGCATGGAACCTAAATGATTTACCAGGAATTGCTTTGTACTAATAAGTTAAAGTAGGACATTTCATGGGCCTAGTAAATTGGATTCACTCCCATGACTGAATGTATAGAAATTTCAATGCTATGCTTGATGCACTACTTAATAGTCATAACATGCATGTATTCTAATAAATTAAAGATAGTTGGTATATAATGTTGAAGTCTTTTATTTGCAGCTGGAAAGAACAGTTCAAAAATTATTAACTGCTCTAGCCGGTTTAGCTCAAAAGACAGAGAGAGCATCAGCCTGCAGACTGAAGGATCCCAGGTTTGATTCTGGCTAAGGGCACATGCCTGGGTTGCAGGCTCAATCCCCAGTACAGGGCATGCAGGAAGCAGCCGATCAATGATTCTCTCTCATCAATGATGTTTCTGTCTCTCTCTCCCTCTCCTTTCCACTCTGAAGTCAATAAAGAAATATATTTTAAAAAATTATTAACTTGTTTTTGTCATCCTACAAAATTTATTTACTACAACCCACCAACAAATATTGGATTAATGTATTGATCTTTTTGGTAAATATCACAAGCCATCTAACCATTTGGGTACTTCTCTGCAAGAATCTTCACAAGTCTGCAAGTGGGCTATTGAGTTTGTTCATTCTTAGTGAAATTATATCTTCGGGAAACTCAGTTGGCAAAGAGTATTCTGGCCCACTTTCCTGTGCTGAAATCAATTTTCAGAAATGAAAGAGATCACTTAAACTGCTCTCCCAACATTATGGGGTTGAAAACAGGATTCCAAAAAGGTTCCAATTTTATGAAAATAAACTCCTGTTATTTGACTTACCTTCCTTTATTAATATTGTACCATTAATGGAATTTTTGAACCACAATTGAGTCCCCAAAACTAAATTTTGCAACATTAGAATGCCAGAATTCTACGAATGTCTCAGGAGTAGTTACCCTAAATATAAAAACCACCACACAAAGATTCTATCCATGTTCAGCCATGAACAGCTGTTTTCCATTATGAAACCAAAAAAAAAAAAAGGAAGAAAAAAAAGAGAAAAAAGATTGCTCTCAGTTAGAGGATTCAAGGCTGAATTCTATGTAGCACATCGCAACATGAAATACAAGACCAGACATTGACATGTGGGGCAAAAGAAAAAGCATCACATTTCTGTTTCTAAAGCAAAGAAGTAATGAGTTATGAAAGAAAAAAATAATTTAATATTTCTATTTTCTTCAAATGCTGTGTTTTTCTATTTCAAACTTAATATATAACCACCAATATCATATATGTTTATATTATGTTATGTGTTTATGCCATGGTCAAGTAAAAATGAAAGAAAGTTTGATTACATTTCTGGCAGTTGATTTTTCTTACACCAAGCCTACTTTACTCATTTTTGTTGCATTTCTGGATTCTGCAAGAATCTGGCTTTGCAACCTCTGGTGTAAAATATGTATATTTTTTCTACATTTTTACTATTGAGTGAGTGAGCTTGTATAGAAAAATTATACATTAAAAAAACAGAATAGAAGAAAAAGCTCGCTTATTATACCATTCTGACAGTACTTACAAAAATAAAAACATGCATTTATAAGAAATAGATCCTATCTAATAAGAAAGAATCCTGCAAATTGACCGTACTTATGCTACAACCACAAGCCACACCCACCAGTCAATCAGCAGTGAGTATGCAATTAACCCAACAAAAATGGTGGCATTCATGGAGCTGTAGAGAGAAGGAGGCTTGGGTTGCCCCCAGCAATGGGGAATCCAAGGTTTCTGCTCCTCCCTGGCCTCTACTCAGGGCTACAAAATCCCTCGATTTTATAGAAGATAAAAAATCCCAACAAAAATGGTAGCAGCCATGGAGCTGGAGCCAGAGAGAGGCTTGGGTTGCCCTGGCAATGGAGGAAGCCAAGCTTCCCACCTACCCTGGTCTGCCCTGGCCTCCACTCAAGGCTACAAAGTTTCAATTATAGAAAATAAATAAATCCCAGATACCAGAGCCTCCACTTGAGTCACCGGAGGCATGGCCAGCCTGCAAACCACCACAGGCCCCTCACCAGGCTCCCCCATGCCCCAAGGAAACCCCCATCCTGATCAGGGACACCATTCAGGGCAAATTAGCTGGCCCCCACCCATGCACCAGGCCTCTATCCTATCTAATAAAAGAGTAATATATAAATTGACCACCACTCCAACACACAAGATGGCTGTCCCCATGTGGGCAAAGATGGATGCCCCTATGTGGATACAAGATGGCTGCCACAAGATGGCCAGCAGAGGAGGGCAGTTGGAAGGGACTAGGCCTGCAAGGGTGGGCAGTTGTGGTTGATCAGGCCAGCAGGGGAGGGTAGTTGGGAGGGACCAGGCCTGCTGGAGAGGCAGTTAGAGGTGACCAGACTTGCAGGATAGGGCAGTTAGGGGTAACCAGGCCTGCAGGGGAGGGCAGTTAGGAGCAGTCAGGCTGGCAGGGGAGCAGTTAGGCATCAATCAGGCTGGCAGGGGAGTGGTTAGGGGATGATCAGGCTGGCAGGCAGAAACAGTTAGGGGCAATCACTCAAGCATACAGGCGAGCAGTTGGGAGCCAGCAGTCCTGGATTGTTAAGAGGGTTGTCCAACTGCCCATTTAGGCCCAACCCGGGATCGGGCCTAAACCCACAGCTAACATCATACTCAATGGGCAAAAACTAAAACCATTTCCCCCAAGAACAGGAACAAGACCGGGATGCCCACTCTCACCTCTCTTGTTCGACATAGTACTGGAAGTATTAGCCATTGCAATTAGACAAGAAGAAGAAATAAAAGGCATCCAAATTGGAAAAGAAGAAGTAAAGCTGTCCTCATTTGCAGATGAGATGATATTGTACATAAAAAATCCAAAGGACTCCATTCCAAAACTAATTGACTTAATTAATGAATTTGGAAGTCGACATTCCTCGATTTTAATGGCTGCATATAATTCTATATTTATAATGTAACTATCTTATTTGCCATTGCTGCATATTTACCAATAGTGGGCTTGTGTCCTCTGACTGCCCCTGTTCCCAACCCCACTGCCATCACTATTTGTATTAATCACATATGTCCATAAGTCTCAGACTTCTTAGTCCTAGAAGTGATGTCACAGTAAACAGAATGCCTCCAACCTGACTGGAGAGGCGGTGCTGTCAGTAAGGAAGCCTGCCTGATTAGGAAATAGTCATTCACATGCTTGGAATCTCCCAGTTTGACAAGGTAACTCCACCATCAGGAAGCCTCCAACTTGATGAAAGAAACCCAGTTTGTTGCGATGATCAAAGGCTCCCAGAAAATGTGCTGATGGCATCAAGTTGGCAGTGCAAATAAGCACAGGAAAATAAGCACGAACTTGCAAGTTGGGGAAAAGACTTTCAGACCACCTGCTTAGGTGGCGCTGCGGGACTGCAGAGAAGAGACAAGTGAAGAGGAATGTATCTTATTGCAGCTGAACCAGGGACATCTTGAGCTTACTAGAGCAAAAATCTATAGAATAATTAGGTTTAAAAGAAATGAAAAAGATCCAAATTGAACAGCATAAGAGCAAGTTTTTAAGGAAGATAAAAAATTTATGATTTAAGATGACAGAGAAGCTCATGCATTCACATTCTCTCCTTTATAAGAACCCATTCAAAAACATTTGTTAAAGATACCAATCCTCCATAAGGATAACATGGGAAGAATCCTTCAGCAAAGGAAGAATTTCAACCCATTTCTGAAAAGCTAAAGGTCAATTAAAGTGAATGAGCTAGTAAAGCAAACAACGGAGAAGGAGTCTTGACCTCTTAGAACTTTCCGGAGAGGGTCGTGACTTGGAGACAGCAGACAAGGTGGGTGATGAAAGCACAAAGTAAGAAATTAATTCAGAATCTGTATACAGAATGGTGACGGACACTCTAAGTTCCTTCCCCACCTCAGCTGACAAAACGGCCTGCAACCAGGCTTTCAGTCCTGGGGCTAGAGAGGGGAGAGAGAGGAGAGAGGATGGGAAGAGACCAGAGGAGATGAGAAGAGAGTTGAGGAGAGTTCTTTGCTAGGAAAATCTCATTTCTAGAACAGAAGCAGCAAGGGTTGTTAATGGGGCCCCAGTACCCTGGCATTTTAGAATCCCATCGCACGATGGCCAGTCCCACCCCAGTCCTTATTGTAACTCTAACCAAATCCTGCCAGTGACCACCCATAAACACAGAGCCCCCAAATATACTTCTTTGTACTTCATTCTCATGTATGAATGACAACCAAGGAGCCCCAGATACCGAAGAAACTGCAACATGAAAGAGAGCTGTAAAGAGCTAGAGCCTCATCCATCATAGCCAGAAGTCAGAAGATAATGTCTGAAGTGGAGAAGTCAAGGAGAAATCGTCTAAGAATATATTTAGAGATGTTTTCGAACTAAAAGCAGAAAAAAGATAAAAGTAGATGTCTCTCAGTAACTGAACTGGAGGTGGGGGAGGGGGTGGAAAGGGCAGATGACTGTTGTGTTTCATCGTAAACCCTTCATTACAATTTGGTTTGATTTTTTTTTTCATTTTAAAAATTTTTATAAGAAAAGGTTACATGGTAAAGCTATTGCCGTAAAAGGAACCACCAAAATAATTAATTGCTATGCAATCTGAAATTTTTGCTCCTAAAGTTTTAGTTTTTGTTCTGAATTTCATTAAAGCAACCAGTGCAAATGGAAATTCTCTTTCAGTTATTTCCTATTATGTCCATTCCAAGTGGTATGTTATCTTATGTTTCAGGGAATTGTTAAAGAGAAGGAACCAAATTACATTACTGCTAAGTGATTTTGTTTGTTTGTTTGTTTGCCAATTAAATCAAGGGGAAATAAAAAAAAATAAGACCTAAAGAATCAGGTCACACTCCCCCAATATTTCTTGAGCACATAATAGTACTATATGCCAGACAATGCTGGAGATGTAGTAGTGAACAGAACAGACAAAGTACCATTCTGGAACTAACATTCTCGTGGGAGATAGGAGACACATAGACCAAGAAACAAATAAATAAAAGAGGGCAACATTTGATTGTGTCAAGAGCTATGCAGAAGATTGAAGTAGACTGATGACAGAGAGTGGTTGAGTAGATACCTTAGTGTTGATGATCAGAGTTGGTCTATTTGAAAGATGACAGTTAAGCTGAATTCTAAATGGGGGAGAAAGAGCCAGCCTTGTAAAGACTGGGGATAGGAAACAGCATTCCAGTTATAAGATCTCTAAGTGGGAGAGAAAAGACTTTTAATATGACATATGTATACGTTTTAAGAACAGATAGAGAGGGTCATTATGGTTGACCTTAGCAGGTAAGAGGGGGTGAGAAAAAAATAAGGGGATGATGTAGGAAATGCAGGGACCAGATCATGTTGAGTTTTTAAGCCATAGTAAAGAATTTATATTTTATTAAAAACATCATAGAAAGCCTTTGAAGACATTTAAGCAAGAGAGGAACTTGATCTGATCTATGTTTTCAGATCACTTCCTACCTGGAATGATTGGAGGCCAGCTATTTCATGTCTTTAGATATTAATCAAATAAAGAGGGTTAACATGAACTCAAATCAAGTTAGCATGACTTCTTTTAGAAAGCCCAATTTTCATTCATTCCTTAATTTATTAATTCACTCAAAACTACTTATTGAGCTTGTGGTATCAGAGACATACAATTTTTTTTCAAAAGGAGGCTGCATCGAAGTCTGTCATGAAATCGTATCACTGAATCAGATATTCAATGAGGATAATATCTGGGTGAGAAACTGCAATATTTTCTTTCTCTGGGAAAGTTGTCAGGCCATCTGGATTTTATAACAAACAAGAAGGGACACCTTCCTCCTCTGTCCTCAAGAAATGTGATAAGCTTACAAAGATGGTCTTCTCTTCCACTATTTTTAATATGGCCTCAGGCCCTGACTCTGGGCTGGCCTTGTGATTTATTTTGGCTAATGAGACAATAACAAGCATAACATAAACAGACTTGAAAAGCACTGCACATTGGGGTTTGTTGTTCTCCTTCTTAAGAACCTTGCAACCACTACCATATGAATAAGCCCGGGCTGGCCTGCCAGGAGATGAGAAACATGTGACCATGCATTCTCCATTGCTCCACTTGACCTACAGCTAACCAGCAAACAGGAGTGTGAGGCCATTCTAGACCATCCGTCCTTAGCCAAGCCAGTCCAGACCAGATAATATACCCAGCCTACCCACAGAATAATGAGAAAAAAAATACTCCATTAATTTAAGTCAGTATGCTTTCAGAATAGTTCGTTACACAGCAAAAGCTAACTAATACAAGAATACAGACAAATCATTTTACCCCTCACAAAAGAAAGATCTTCAATTCATATACTGCATGCTATGGCCTGGCTCCTTTTTATCAATGACTTCTAAAAAATATCCATCTTTTTTCCTCCAAACATGTCACACATCTATTGATTCTCCTTTCATTGACCCTAGAGGAAGGAAAATTAATGGCCCTGGTCAATATGAGAGCTGATCCTATCAGAATTATGTACAAAGGGATCTGAACAAGTTAAGCAGATGGTGACAAAGAGTGGCTGCACTGCCAAGACAGGGTGAGATTGACAAGATTATAATAAGGGAGATACCAGGGAAGAAAACACCATGAGCAGATTTCCTCTGAACTCTGCCCTGTCCAAGACCTCTTCACCCAGCCGACAGATCCAAAGCTCAATGGAGATTCCATGAGCTCAGTAAGAAAGAGTTTACAGCTTCCTTCCTCAAAAAGCTCCAAGATAAACAGAATAAACACCAGTTGGTCTCAGCTGGTCACCCATTGGCCTGCCTGGTGGAGGGGGATGCCAGAGATAGCTTCTTGAGGTTGCTTCCAGACCTGCATTTCTAGGAAATAGACAATTATGAACAACATGGATTTTATTATCGTGACATCTCTAAGGTCTCTGCATAAAGCCTATATTTAAAAATATAAACATGTAAGTGAAAAAAAATGTCAGGGGAATAAATATTTGTCTTAAAAGAGACCATCTGTTTCAAATTTTTATTTAAAAAAAAAA
>PVJN01031342.1:0-24956 GCA_004026805.1 Lasiurus borealis
CCACAGGGGAAGCGCCACTCAGCCAGAAGCCAGGCTTACAGCTGGTGAGCTCAGTGGTGGTGGTGACAGTGCTAAGGACGCTTTTGGGGATTTCCACCTCACGTCTTAAACCCACTCCCATGAGCCTAAGCTGGCAGGCGGACATCCACTAAGGGGTCCCTGGCTATGAGAGGGCACAGGCTGGGCTGAAGGGCCCCCAGTGCATGACTGTCATGCACTGGGCTCTACTACAATTATAATTTGCAAAATCACAGTTGCAGAATGGTCAAATCACCCTGATTACTTTTTTCCAAGGATATTGATCATATCCAACTGTTGTTGTTTTTTATGCTACTAAAGTAAGTTTTAGCTCCCTACTCTTGTATCCCATGAGATCTATGGCAAAAGCATTTGCAACATTTTGCACAAATGGAAATGCATTGCCAGCAGCACTTGCAAATGATCTGGTGACTAAGTGACAGTCAAGTATGAATGTTACTTTGTACTTAGAATCCTTTTTCCAATCCTCAGATTTCATCTCTAGGTTTTCCCATTGTTCTCCTTTAACAATGAGCAGGAACTCTTTTTTTATTTTTTAAATATATTTTATTGATATTTTACAGAGAGGAAAAGAGAGGGACAGAGAGCTAGAAATATCGATGAGACAGAGACACTGATCAGCCGCCTCTTGCACTCCCCCCACTGGGGATGTGCCCGCAACCAAGGTACATGCCCTTGACCAGAATCAAACCTGGGACCTTTCAGTCCGCAGACCAACGCTCTATCCACTGAGCCAAACTGGTTTCGGAAGGAACTCTTAAATTTAGAGGTAGATAGTACAATTGACTGTCACTTAAGATGACCTTCATCATATAGTTCTGGAAACTGATTCAAATGCATTATGTTGGCTAGACATTGAACTCATGCTAATAATTGAGATATTCTTGTTCACATTATGTCAATCTTTTAGGATTCTCTAATATTTTCCACTACTATAGACTACTCATGACATTTATTCTGGGTTTCTGACCATAAATTTAGAAACTAGTACTGATATATTTGATGCCTAATAAAATAATAGGAAAACTTCTAATATCATTGTTAATTTACCTGATCAACAAACAAATGTTCAAACCTCATATCTACCAAATTTCAAGTGTAAATATAATTATATTAAACCTCTCAGAGCTTACCCAAATGCTATATTCTGTCACAGTTTAATTTCCATTCATTCCTATTCATTAAAGTGGTACTTCATTTAAGTTCCAAACACACTATTCTTTATTATATGACTTGACAGTGTCACCAGTAATTTATATTTAAAAAAGCATATTGTTGGATAAAGAACTGTATTTATATATTACATAAAAAGTTGTAATGTTTAATGACAAGTGTGTTAAATTTTCTATCTTACTCTATAAAAGTGAATGAGCCATTATATTTTTTAAGGAGTATTCTTATTTTTCTTCTAATAAAGAAAAGCAGGGGACACAAAAGGTATTGCTGCTAAGTTGAAATAAGTAAAGGACCAGAAATTGGGGAGCTATCTTTTGAAGATGCTTCTTTAAAAGGGAGACCAGAATAAGCCTTAATATCAAAGACATTATAAATGAAGCCATGGCTATATTGAATTCTATCACATAGATATTTTTTTAAAGTTGTTTAAGAAAAAAATTACATTTAGCTCTTACATTGCATTTTTAAATTGGCAAGGTTTTTCAAAAATTAATCAATTTGATTACAGCCCTTTGAGGTGGGTGAGTGTTACTAAACACTGTAGGTCAGAAATGCATTAGCTCTAGTCATAATAGCTATTGCCATAGCAACATGGACACCACAGGCCCAATACCAAAATCCTTACTCGTGCAAAATGTTCAGTGATTTTAATGAGCATTCTCTGTGAATCCAGATCCAAATTGTACCCCAATGTGCTCACTTCTTTGGGAAATGTTTGAACTAAGTATTGCTTTATTCTTGTTAACTGTGTAGAGTTAACACATGTGAGTCACCCATAACAGCATGGAATAATTTAGGCTGATATCGCAATTACATTTAGACTTCACCATCTGGGTCAAGCAAATGAATTACAAATAAGCCTGGTCCCTTACGAGGACTGCTTTGTCTAACAAAGAATAAAGGCATGAAAGTCAGTCTTGAGCTTGTGCTTTTGGTAGCTACTACTCATTGAGTACCCCACTGGTTTCTTTGCAATATTAGAAAGCACGATTCTGTAATGGCTGAATGAGTGCTTTAAATTTCAATTAGACCTTCCATCCTTGGACAAATGTGTGGGAGTATATTCAAGTTTATTTTTCCCAAATAAATTCAAATACAGAATTAGTTAACTTAGAATTTTTTCAATATCTTCCTGAGAAGTGCAATACTGACTATCAAAATAACAATATATGATAAGGCACATGATTTTATTATTATACACTAGAAGCTCCGTGCATGAAATTGTGCACCTTGAAAGGAACTGTGGGTTTCAAGGCTGCAGCAGGCACAGGGGCAGGTCTCGGCCCATCCTTCACATCCCAGATGGCCCCTCCTACCATGGCTCCCCAGGACCCTATCTACCAGCAGCCCTACTCCCATGCGTTGATGTTGCCATTCCTGCTAGCACCACTGACAGTGAGGAGTGATTGGGGTTGGTGCCAGCAGTAGGTGTAAATGGGTCAGTGCCATCAGAGGGTGCGGGCAGCAGATGCTCCCAGATCACCCCTCAAGAGAAAATGGAGGTGGAGAAGGCCTCAGTGGTGATCAGAGCCTATAGCCATCTCTTGTACCTGCTGATGGTGCCAAGCAATATGGACCAGCACCAGGCACCAGCAGCGGATGCAAGCAGTGGCTCTGGCACCAGCTGTGGGTGCACACAGGGCCATTGCTGGCAGCTGCTGGCCCCAATTGCCCTTCAGGAGCAGGGGGAAATAGAGAAGCTCTGAAGGGCAATCAGGGCTGGCAGTGGGTGTGAGTGGCGGCTCCCACGACAACAGCATGCAAGAGGGGCCGGCGCCAGAGGCAGGTGTGAGCACCTGGCAGGATCATGGCGCATGGGAGCAAAGAATTTTCAGTAACCACCAGAGGCTCGCCCTGATGACAGCGACCAGTGCTCTGCCTAGGTCTGGTGCCCCGCTCACCGGCTCCACCATCCTGCCACTGCCAATGCCTGCCATGTTCAGCATGCGCCCCCTGGTGGTCAGCGCACATCATAGTGACTGGTTGTTTGGTTGTTCAGCCATTTGGTCTATTTGCATATTAGGGTCTGAGATATATAGATTTGTTTATTTCTATACCAAAGTGTGACGTCAATAGAGCACCTATTATTTTTACCAGGAGTCTTGAAAGTATCACTAAAGTGTAATGCCTGGGGAGTAAAACATGCAAACCATGCATGCGTGTGCGTACACACACACACATTGGAAAAAATTATATGCTTAGGAATTAAAAAATTTGGCCTCAAACTCTATCTCTGCCATCTACAAACTTCATGCAAGTCACTGAACCTCTTTCATCCTAATCTTTACCTGTAAAATAGGAATGATAACACTTATTTTTAACATCTGTTTACTTTGTAGGGAAGTTATTGAAAGATATATTAATTCATTTTATAAAATATATTTTCATTGATTTCAGAGAGGAAGGGAGAGAGAGAAAGAGCTAGATACCTTAGTGATTAGTGAATCACTGCCTCATGCATGCTCCCTACTAGGGATCGAGCCCCCAACCTAGGCATGTGCCTGTGACCAGAATCAAACCTGGGACTCTTTAGTCCTCAGGCCAACACTCTATCCACTGAGCCAAACCAGCTAGAGCTATTCATTCATTTTAATTAAAGTTAAGTATATAGGTTAGATTATTGGGGATAACAACTCAAAATATATTTAAATTTTCAAATCAGTAACAGGATATAGAATGAAAAAGCAAAAAAAAAAAAAAATAACAACCCACTTTAATCAATACAAAAGATAGACATTTAAAAATATATAATAAAAGCATGGCAAAAAGGATGATAGAAAAGAGGATGATAGAAATAATACAAATATGTCAATATAAAATAAATATAAGTACTTGGATGTGGTTGTTTTTCTTGTTAATCTCACATGTGAAATTAACAATTAGACCAGCCGAAGAGCCGTGTGGGGTAGAGAAGTCTCCTCCTCCCACCAGAGGTCACAGTGCATTTCTTCACTCCTGAACACATCCCCTTTGCACTGCGTGTTCACATTGTTCAAATAGTTATAAAAGCAAGGTGTCAAGTATTCTATACACATTCATCAAATTATGTACATGCCAGGGAATATAGCTGAAATAACTTCTGCATCGTTTTGTTTCTTTTACTTTTGTGTTATTTTTTTAAATCTTTTTTAATGCACATGAGCATACAATACTTCACTTGATATATTTACAGTATAACTTCTTTTATAGTGAGTGTTTATGGCATTCCACAAAGTAATTAAAATAATTCTGCCTATGTCAATTTTCTGTTGCTGCCACAAAAGTTGCCACAAACATAGAGGATTAAAACAATACCCTTTTATTAGTTCACCATTTACATGGGTTAAGAGTCTCAGCACAATAAGACTCAGCTTGTTTGTTTGGTCTGGTGTCCACAAGACTAAAACCAAACTGTGGGCTAGGTTCCATTTCTTTCTTTAAGGTTTCGGAGAAAAAGTGCTGCCAAGAGCATTCAGGTTTTTGACAGAACTCAGGTCTCAGAAGGTGAAGGACAGAGAACCTCGTTTTCTTTCTGGATGTTAGCCAGGGTCCAACCTTAACTCTAAGAGAATCCACCCCAGTCCTTGGATATGGCCCTTCCTTTTTCAAACCAGCAATGACATCTAGAACCCCTCTCCTGTGTGGATTCTCTTTGACTTTCCTGTTTTCTGCATTTCCCCCGACTCTTCTGCTGTATTTTACTGATTTCCTCCATTTCCAGCTGCTTTTATAAAAATTGACAGATAATTTACATACAAAATGCTATTAGTTTCAGGTGTGGATCACAGTGATTTGATATTTATATACATAACAAAATGATCTCCACTGTAAGGCTACTTACCACCTGTCATCATACAAAGTTATTACAATGTCATTGACTGTATTTCCTATGCTATATATTGCATCCCCAGGATTCATTTATTTTACAACTGGAAGTTTATACCTTTTAATATCTTTCAGTTATTTTGCCTGCCCCCCAACATCTCCCCTCTCTGATAAACACTACATTGTTTTCCTTTGTTTCCTTTATCTATGAGTCTATTTCTATTTTGTTTTTTTGTTGTTGTTGTTGTTTTAATATTCCATATAGAAGTGAAATCATATGGCATTTGTATGTCTCTCTCTGATTTATTTCACTTAGCATAATATCCTCTAGGTCTATCCATGCTGTCACAAATGGCAAGATTTCCTATTATGGCTGAGTAATATTCCCTCATGTATATGTAGCACCTCTTATTTATTCAATCATCCATCAAAGGGCACTGAGGCTGTTTCCATGTATTGGCTACTGTATATAATGCTGTAATGAGCATAAACGTGCACTTATCTTTTCCAAATAATGTTTTCGTTTTCTTTGGATAAATACCCTAATTTGGAATTGTTGGATTTTATGGGTGTTGTACTTTTAATATTTTGAGGAAACTCCATACTGCTATCCCCAGTGGCTGCATGGTTTTACATTCCCACCAACAGTTTACAACTATTCTTTTTTCTCCACATCTTTGCTATATGTATTTGTCTTTTTTTTATAATAGCCATAAAGTTTTATGTTATTAGATTTGGCCCATTATCTAATCCAGGACATTCTTCCTATTCTAAGATCATTGACCCAAATGGTATCTGCCATGTCTCTGTCTTATAAAATACCATCTTCACAACTTCCTGGCAGTTTATTACTTATCTACCGTGAAGTACTTAAATTCACAAATCACTTTAAGCTACTTGTGTGTACCAAGATTTCTGAAAGACATTGAAACACCTAGGTTTTCTTTTTCCCCCCTGAGATAAAATTCTATAAAGTGGTGGCTATCATATTATACTAGTAGGCCTGCCCACAAATCCATGTGACAGTAGCTCTCCAATAGCTTGCTGCCACCCTCCTGTAGCTCTCCACCTGCTACCCTGCCCTCCTATAGTTCCCTCCACCCCTCACCTGCCCCTCATAGCTTGCTTCCCTTCCTCCTCCTGTAGTTCTCTGCTGACTGCTTGTAGTTTGCTGCCCCACCGTTATGCTGATCCGTGATCCAGTCATTACACAGTTGATCATTATGCTTCATAGCATAATGATCATTTGCATATTATATCTTTATTATATAGGATACTTGCTTTTGGATAGCAAAATACCATTGACATATCCAAGTGTGTATGCAATTGTATTTATTTCATAGTCATTCATTATGTTTCATGAGTTGATACTCCTCGGTACAGTTTTCAAGAGAAAAATGGGTGAAATATGTGTCCCTGCTCCTATTGATACTGCTTTTACTGTTATCTGATTAGTGAGAAATTCCAAACTCAGGAAAATTCTGAATCCATACATCACCTTGTCCGAAGGCTACAGATTTTGATATTTAGCATACTACCACAAGGCATTCATTTAAAGTAAGCCATATGCCAGTTTACTCATGTTCAAATTTTTAGCACTTAGTTGTTTCACAGGTAATCTTGAGAAAACAACATTCTGTAGCCCTGTTTTAAAATTAAGTAATTCATATGACATAGAACTAATCAAAACTACAAAATACTTCATTAAAAATTGTGTATTTTAATATTGATAATAACAACCCAATGAAGATAACAATTAGATAAGTATTCTATTGTTTATCTATATGCAGTATATAAAAGGCAAAGTGACTATCCGACCATCTGACCAGTACCACCATGGGGCAGATGCTCAATGCAGGAGCTGCTGAGCTGCGGTGATTTGGCAGTGGAAGTTCTCAGGTGATGCACCCAGAGCCATAAGGAAGGAGCCCACATCTGGGATGTGTCACCCAAGAACTGTCCTCTCGCAATTTGGGACCCCTCAGTGGATATTGGAGAAGCAGTTTCAGCCCGATCCCCTCAGGCCAGACTGAGGGACCCCCACCTGCCCTAGGGATCGTGCTCACTCTGCAGATGCCCTTCGAGCCACAGCACTGCCCCAGGTGCAGCTGGTGGAGAAGGGACTGCAGGAGGTTGGATCCAGTTCTGTCCTGCCAACCACCTTCTAATTAATTTCGTTTAAATGTGCACAAATTTGTGCACTGGGGCACTGGTCTATATATATATTACATATTACTCTTTTATTAGATACCCTATCTAATAAAAGAGTAATATGCAAATTGACCATACCTCTGCTATACTCACAAGCCATGCCCACCAGCCATACCCACCAGCCAATCAGAGTGAGTATGCAAATTCACCAACCAAGATGGCTACAGCCACAGAGAGCCATGAGAGAAGCCTGGGTTGCCCCTGGCAATGCAAGAAGCCGAGTTTTCCACAAAGCCTGCTTGGTGGAGATTAAGGCAACAAAGTTTCAATGGCTGTGCAAGCAGAAGGTTTGGCTCCGTTCCAGGCTACAAAGTTTCAGTTGTAGAAGAGAAATAAGTCCAAGGTACCAGGGCCTTGGCTTTGGTTGCCAGGGGGCATGGCCAGCCTGCAAAACACCACAAGCCCCTCGGCCAGGCCACCCCACACCCCAAGGGAACCCCCACCCTGATCCAGGACACCCTTCGGGGAAAACCAACTGGCCCCCACCCATGCAGCAGGCCTCTACCCGATCTAATAAAAGAGTAATATGCAGATTGACCATCACTCCAACACACAAGATGACTGCCCCCATGTGGACACAAGATGGCCACCACAAGATGGACAGCAGGATAAGGCAGTTGGGAGGGACCAGGCCTGCAAGGGAGGGCAGTTGTGGGCAATCAGGCCAGCAGGGGAGGGTAGTTGGGAGGGACCAGGCTCACAGGGTAAGACAGTTAAAGGCAAACAGGCTGTCGGCAGAGCAGTTAGGCATCAGGCTGGCAGGCGGAAGCAGTTAGGGGCAATCAGGGTGGCAGGCAGTTGGGAGCCAGCAGACCTGGATTGTGAGAGGAATGTCTGACTGCCCTGCCCTTATAGGCCAGGATCAGGTCTAAACGGGCAGTTGGACATCCCTCAAGGGATCCCAGATTGGAGAGGGAGCAGGCTGGGCCTCTAGTATATATATAAGCTTAAATGACTGTTATGACTGGATGAACAGATGACTGAATGACTAGCTATAACATTCACTGACCACCAAGGGGCAGATGCTCAATGCAGGAGCTGCCCCCTGGTGGTCAGTGCACTCCCACAGCCGACCTCCCACACCTAGCCAACCTCCCACAATGCCTCCCCACAGCCAGCTGGCCCCAATCAGGACTGGATGAGATGGCTCCAATCAGCCCCAACTGCCATCCAGGCCAAGGGACTCCACCCAGGCACAAATTCATGCACCAGGCCTCTAGTATATAATAAGCAGAGATAGCCATGAAAATCTGGCTTTTCTTTTTCTTTTTGTTGCTGTTGCTATGTGAGAAGATACAGACTATTTAATAGAAAAGTCCTTATGGAAATAAATTGAGGCAGCTCATCTGTTATGACTAATGAAAGATTAAGTTAGTTGATGAAAGGAAAGCTAGGATGCACAGAAAGACTGATAAGTAAAAAGACCATTAACAAGGGACAATGTCTTAGAAAATGTAAAATTTACCCCAGGTTAAAATATATGTATATATTCGTTTTCCTCATCAGAATTCTTAGAATTTTATTAAGTTTCTGAGCTCCAAGAAAAATTCTGAAGGTGCTTAAGCTTTTATCACCATGAAACTTTTAAAGAGGGTTTCCAGTGTGGAATTTGCAATACTCTTTTGTCTAATCAATTTTCCCACTGGCTTCAAGTGGAGTTTGTCACACTATAGTTTGTTTCATTCACTGCCAATAAGAAAACTCATATTTAGGCTTAGATAAAAGAAAATAAAATAATGATTCCTGAGATGCTTTGACATTTGGAATTTAATTCCATATTTTTATTTTAGAATTTTGAGAGACAAAAACACATTTCAATTTGATCATATATCAGGACTAATAAATAATTATAAGTATTATATTACTTTTGCATGATATGTTAATATTTATACTATGAGAAATGCATATAGTTTCTCCACAAAGAGTATTATTTCTATTATACCATTGGAGTATAAAGCAGTGGAGAAGAAAATAAATGATGGTATATAGGGAGTCAGTGCTTCCTTAAACCAGGCTAGGCCAGTGGTTGGCAAACTGCTGCTCACAAGCCACATGCGATGGCCCCTTAAGTGTGGCTCTTCCACAAAATACCATGGCCTGGGCAAGTCTGTTTTAAAGAAGTGGTGTTAGAAGAAGTTTAAGTTTAAAAAATTTGGCTCTCAAAAGAAATTTCAATCGCTGTACTGTTGACATTTGGCTGAGTTGACTAATGAGTTTGCCAATCACTGGCCTAGGCTATTTCAATAGAGAGCAGTTTTATAACTTCTAATCCCAATTTGTAATCAATTGTAATTTGCAAGACAGGAAGTAAAACTTAATTTTCCTGACTTACAGGAGTGCCTATTGCCTTTTGGGGAAAAAAATCAAACAAAGAAACAAAGAAACACTGTTTTTTTTGCTTGTTTTGATCTCAATATTTGTTAGCGCTTGGAACTAATTCTTACTATTACTTTCTTTGTTTTGCTGTCAGCATGATGGTTGCAGTGTATAGATCAAGGTAGGTGTCTGAGAGGAAGAGAAACTCAAGATTACATTCTGGTAAAGAGCAGTTATGGGTAATCTACAAAAAGGAAAGAGAAGATAGCTCCTTGCAATTCCAATCTCTGCTGCTCAACCAAGCAGACCCAAGGTAACATCTGGTTGTGAATGCAGCCTGTGACCATGAGAGGGAATCATCCTTTTGAAAAAAAGCAAATAGAAAATAATAGAAATTGCTGTGAGGGCATGGAAGGAGAAACAATACAACTATCCTTTGCTATATATAAAAAAAAAAGAATTATTGTAGAATAGCTTTTAAAGAGACCATAGTTAGCCATAATGTTTTTAAAACTGACTTTATTTTTGTTAAATTAAAATGTAATAATAAAATAAGTATGCCCCAATACAAAAATATAAATTACAATATCTACATAATTTTATAGTATGTAAATGAGATGTTGTATAAAACAATAAAAGCTCTAATGAAATGAATATTATTGCCTCTGTCTCTCTCTGCACTAGTTCTAGCAAATCCTTTGCTATGCATTTTTTTATTTTTAATATTATTCATTACCTTTTCTATGTTGGCTTTTCTAATCCTAACAGGCAAATTTCCAATAGACCTTGACAGTTTTTCACTTTCACTTAAGGGGGATCAATGTGCTAACATGCTCACTGATGGAAATTAATTTCATCTAAATGCTCTTAGGCTAGCTATCTGGAAATGTAAATATTCCTACTGTAAATTTTGTTGCCAAAGGATTCTCATTGCTAGGGAGAACCATGACCAGGTTGTGAAAAAGCAGCGAAGCCCTAATGAAAAGAAAAAAAAAGTAATCTGCTTTCATTATCAAATTCTCCATGCGTATCAGGTGCATCATTGTATTAATAGGGAAATTTCTCCGCTTTCCACAAAGGTTTACTTACTATGTAGCTTTGCACTAATGTCAAATGACAGAAAGATGATCAGTAAGATTAAGCCCCAGAATGAGATCTATGAATGATGATGAGTACTGCTTCTAACAGGGAATTCACAAAGGCCAAGTTAAACTTGAGGTATCTTTCAAGTCCCTTGTCAAGAAACAAACACAACAAAACAAGACCTACAGATTTTTAATATGTAAGCTTTTATGACTAACTTCATATGATCTATATAATCTCTTTTGACTTCAAGTCTATATCATGTTTAGCATTTATTTTTTAATTGTTATGTCTATTTGTTGTCATATAGATGACATAAATAAGATACACTGGTTTCCTTGTGCATTTGATGGGTTTTGCCAAGTGCATACAACATTCACATAGCCACCACCTTAATTATTTTATAGAACATGTGCATAAGCCCAGAAGTTTCCATTGTGCCACAGTGCACTCAACTCCGACCACATAGACAATTACTAGTCTGGGTTCTGCCACTCTTGATTTATTTTCCCTTTGTCTAATATGTAGATGCATATGGAAGCATACCACTCAGCCTCTTTTATTTCTGGCTCTTTACCCCCAATACAATAAAGGAGAACTAGGGATGAGGGTCTACACAGATGCAAATTTGGATTTGGTTTGCTTTACCCAGGTGGTACTGCTGGACCCATGGTAACTAGAAACAAATAGTGTCTAAATAATTTTTTTTAAAGGTACTCCATAGTATGGGCCTACTGAGGCATGGAATTGCTTGCACAATATAAGGATAGTAATGGTAACCCAAATCCCTATTAAAATACAAAACATTATTATCCAAAGAAATTTCACTTTAGCCCTTCACAAGCGTCCCTTTTTGTACCCAGGAGAAGCAATTGTTGTTATAAATTTTATTTCACAAAGGCTTAATTTTGTTTGCTCTGTACCTAATATAAATGGAATCATATGATGCCTGCTCTTTTGTATAGGACTTCTTACATGTAGCATAATATTTCAGAAATTAATCCCAGATGTTGCATGGATGAGTGTATGAAAAAAATCACATTGTTCATACATTCTTCTTTCAACAGGCACCTGGTATATTTACAGTTTCTAGAAACAATAAATAAAAATGTTGTGAGTATTCTTGTACAAATTTTTATTAAAGCCTATGTGTTTATTTTGCTTGAATAATTGGTAAGGAGAGGAATTTGGGGGTAATATAGTTTATATTTGTTTTTATAAGAAATAGACTAAACTCTCACCAAAGTTGTTGAACCAGTTGATAACCTCAATAATACTAGTAGAAAGTGAGAATTCTAGTTGTTCCACACCCTTACCAACATTGGGTGTAGTAATTCCTTTTGAATTTTATTCTTCCTGAAACTTCTTAGAAAATTCTATTTGGTTCATTTTTCACAGAATTTTCCTTTTTGTCCTTTTAATATTATATTACATTTTTATTTAAATTTTCATTATATCCAGGCTTTCTTTAAACTTTGAACATATTTCATACTATGTTTTTTTTATTGATTTTAGAAAGACAGGAGAAAGAGGGAGAAGGAGTTAGAAACATCAATGATAATTTCATTTTTCTAATATTAAATTGTTCGGCTGCCTCCTGAAGGCCCCCTATTGGGGATCAAGCCCAAAACCCAAAGCCCTGAGCAGGAATCAAAACTGTGACTTCCTGGTCCAGGGGTTGTTGCTCAATCATTGAGCCATACTGACCATGCCCTTGAGTATATTTTTAATAGCTGTTTTAAGTTCTCAATTCTGCCACTCTGTCTCTTATTTCTTTTGATTCATGTTTCTCCTGGTCATGAAACATAATCAGTATTTACATGTAGGCTTACATTTTATTGGAAGATGGGTATAGTAATGGTATATTTTTTGGTATCTAGATTGTGTTACCCTCTTTTACAGAGTGATAGCACTTCCTTAAGAGGGCAATTAAGTTACTTGCAGATCATCTTGATCTTTTTGGATTTATTATTATGTTTTGTTTTATTCAGCTTCCTAAGCCCTGGCCAGATAGAGTTACCTTTATGAAATAAAAAGTAATATAAAGCAACAGGCATCTAATTTATTAGATTCAACATAGTTCTGAGAAAGAGTTTTATGGCAATTATAAAATTACTAGAGGCTTGATGCATGCAATTCGTGCAAGAGTAGGCCTTTCTTCCCCTGGCTGCTGGCACCAGCTTCCCTCTTGTACCCAGGTTTCCCTCAAGCCACTGGCACCCAGGACCCAGGCTTCCCTCTGGCCAACAGTAGGCTTTCCTCACAGTCCCAGTTTTGTCTGGAAGGTCATCCCGAAAGATGTCCAGTCTAATTAGCATACTGAACCCAAGTTTCTGCTCTATGTATAAAGAATTGGGGATACAAGTGGACATGCAATACCTGAATGTGCCCTCATGTTTACAAAAAAATGAGGAATGCAACCACCTTTTAACAAATTAGAGATGAAAGTACCATAAAATGTTTTCATTAATGCTAAAGAGATTGAGACACTTTAGTTTCCCAAAAGCTATCCTGTAAAAATATAGATTAGAGGCCCAGTGCATGAATTTGTGCATCACTGGGGTCCCTCAGCTTGGCCTGCAGGATTGGGCCAAAATTGACTCTTCAACATCCCCCAAGGAGTTCCGGATTGCAGGAGGGCACAGCCCAGGCTGAAGGACCCCATCAGTGTATGACTGTGGCTGGGGAGGGACACAGGAGGTTGACCAGCCAGGGAGGGACTTCAGAAAGGCATGAAGGCATGTCCTGCCTGTCTTGCTCAATGCTGATTGGCCGGACCCCAACAGCACGTTAACCTACCAGTTGGAGCATCTGCCCCCTGGTGGTCAGTGCACATCATAGTGACAGGTACACTGGTCAACTGTCTACCTCCTGGTGGTCAGTACACGTCATAACAAGTGGTTGAGTGGCCTTAGCATTCATTAGCATATTATATTTTGATTGGTTGACCAGACACTTAGCACATTAGGTTTTTATTATATAGATTATGTGATTCTCTGAAACTATGAGCAAGGAAGAAATGACCAGTGTACATGCCTATACAGATGTGGGCTAAAGTAGGTAAATAATAGTTTATATGGACAAAGACATGCTCAGAGGAAACAACCAACCCTCAATTTACCACACAGTCATTTTATAACTCTTATGTCTGTTACAACAGGAGCAAGTATTCTACTTTTATTTTTTTATTATATACATTTCTCATGTAAACAAACATTTGCAAAAGGTAATAAAGTTCATGATATTTAAGTTTTATATTAAAATGAATCTGACTGCATTAACTGCTAACTTAGGTAAATTTTTTTTAAATTGTTTTGCTTCTTTAATATATTTCTAACTCATTTTGCAACATATATTGTCCTTAAAAATATTTGTATTTCAAATATGTTTGCTTCCACAAACAATGAAGTAATTGCTCTAAAATAATGTACATTGTACCCATATTTACTAAATTAAAATTTAGTAGAAATTATTTTTATTGAGGTCAGGTGTTATCTAATATTATGAATCAATATCAGCATTTTGAAGAATGCATTATATTATGGAACAACATGTGGAAATGGATTTAGTAGCTTTAGGATATGCCACATAGGAAATTTCTTGCCTATGTGACCAATTTCCAAATAGAAAATACCAGTTAGAGATAGAAATAATGCCATTTAAGTACCTCTTTGAAACATAGACATATAGAAAAATTAGTTTTTTGTTTTTATTCTCAGTATGTGTGAATGTGTGGGTACACACACATATGCAAGTATTTTATGTATAAGGTTGACAAAATATATATGGTACGTTTTTCAGGTTTGGGCAAGATTCTAATTTAATACAAAAGTAGTTTGACTAGGGGATATATACCACTCATTATTTTATTGAAGGAAATGAATTTTATTAGGGTAGATTTTCCACTGTAAAAACTATAGAACAGGGGGCATGCTTATAAATATTTGTAAAATATGTGACCTTAATGATGTGAAAATCAGCCACAATTTTTAAGTACAAAAATTATTAATATAAAAAGTGTGCAACTTAGTTTAGCATAAAAGAAATTATAGGTATTTAGTAAGTTATCATTGAGAGGAATATAACAACCCTGTAATTACGGATGTACCAAAATTACAGAAATTACAATTGATTTAAAATCACTTTCTTACCAATTATTCTTTAATATTAAATTATCATAACTTTAAAATATGTGCCTCTTTTATTATTACTTAGATTTGTTCAACTATCTATTCTTTAGCAAAAATAAAATCCCATAGTTACATGCATACATATAATTTGGGTATAGAAATACATATTTTTATATAGGTATATGTGTGTTTGTGTATGTGTGTGTGTGTGTGTGTGTGTGTGTATGTGTATGTGTATATATATATATATACATATACATATACACTAGAGGTCCAGTGCATGAAATTCGTGCATGGGGGGTTATCCCTCAGCCCAGTCTGCACCCTCTCCAATCTGGGACCCTTGAGGGATGTTCGAATGCCCGTTTGGTGCAGTCGAACACCCCTCTCACAATCCAGGACTGCTGACTCTCAACTGCTCATCTGCCTGCCTTCCTGATTGCCCCTAACTACTTATGCCTGCCAACCTGATCACCCCCTAATCACTCCCTGCCAGCCTGAATGATGCCTAACTGCTCCCCTGCCAGCCTGTTTGCCCCTAACTGCCCTCCTCAGGGGGCCTGGTCACCCCTAACATCCCTCCCCTGTAGGCTTGATCATCCTCAATTGCTCTCCCTTGCAGGTCTGGTCCCTCTCAATTGCCCTCCCCTGCTGGCCATCTTGTGGTGGCCATCTTGTGTCTACATGGGGGCAAGATCTTTGACCAAATGGAAGCAGCCATTTTGTGTGTTGGAGTGGTGGTCAATCTGCATATTGCTCTTTTATTAGGTAGGATAGAGGCCTGGTACATGGGTGGGGGCCAGCTGGTTTGCCCTGAAGGGTGTTCCGGATCAGGGTAAGGCTTGCCTTGGGGCGTGGATTGGCCTGGGAGAGGGGTCTGTGGTGGTTTTCAGGCTGGCCATGACCCCTGGCCACCCAAGCGGAGGCCCTGATACCATGGGTTTATTTATCTTCTGCAATTGAAACTTTGTAGCCTAGAGTGAAGAACAGCCTCCTGCTCACTTTGTGGTGGCAGCCATTTCTGTTGGGATTTATTTATCTTCTATAAGTGAAACTTTGTAGCTTTACGTGGAGGCCAAGGCATGCTAGGGTGTGTGGAAAGCTTAGCTCCCTCCATTGCTAGGAGCAACCCTAGCCTCCTGCTCTCTCCAGCTCTGTGGCTGCTGCCAATTTTGTTGGGATTTATTTATCTTCTATAATTGAAACTGTGTAGCCTTGAGTGGAGGCCTAAACCTGCCAGGGTGTGTGGAAAGCTTGGCTTCCTCCATTGCCTGGGAAACCCAAGCCTCCCTCCTGCTCTCCCCATGGCCACAGCTATCTTGGTTGGGTTAATTTGCATACTCACTCCTAATTAACTTGTGGGCGTGGTTTGTGGGTATAGCAGAGTGATGGTTAATTTGCATATTACTCTTTTATTAGATAGAATGTATGTCTTTTTTGAAGTAGTTTGTAAAATGTACCTTATTTGAAATTTAGGTGTTTGTCTTATAATTGGACTGGAATTATGATATTTTTGGAGGAAGATCACAGGAGAAAGTAAGTTGCTATACTCATGACATAATATCCAGTGTATGTATACCAACATGCTTTCACTGGTAATGTCAGCCTGGATCACCTGGCTGAGCTCGTGTCTATCAGGTTTTTTCATCTCCAATAGCAGATGAGAACTACTTGGATGCTCATGAAAGAAAAGTTTTTGCTCAGATAAGATAATACTCCCATTTTCTTAAAAGTTTGCAGGATGCTTTTGTTCTTCTAGGAAGTATTTTTTTCTGAGGAAAAGAAACTACTTTGTATCATGTATGGAACCAGGAATGAGTGTTCATAGTCAGGGCTCACGGATGCTCTGCTTCACCACAGAGCTGCCTTACATCACCAAACTCCATGCTCCCCTTATACCTCATGGCTGCAGGCTAAACAACGTAGCCAGGGAAGTAACACATGAAGCCAACATTTCAAACTCTGTGCTTTTTAAAATACATATTTTGTCATTGACAGTATTATAGATGCCTTTACCCCTCTCCACTTAACATCTACCCTGCTCCCCAGGTCTTCCCCACCCTACTGTCTTTTTCCACTGAAACCTCCACCTCCTATGTGAAAAATCTCTCAGGATTTCAGGACAAATCTGTGCTGTCACAGCAATGCTGCTGGGACGCTGCAGGAGGTGAAGGGGACATAGCTGTGTGGCCAGTAGAAGGCAGCCAACTGTAAGTCCTCACCCCAGGCCAACCGCAATGATGCCAAGAAACTCCTCCCTAGCAGATAGCACTCTTGGCTGCACTGCAATGGGAAGCACCTCCTTAGGGGAGAAAATGTGTGTTCTTTGTCTCATTTGTAGTTTTAACTGTTATATTGCTCCTCATGAAAATAAGTGAAATTGTGCCAAAACCGGTTTGGCTCAGTGGATAGAGTGTCGGCCTGCAGACTGAAAGGTCTCAGGTTCAATTCCGGTCAAGGGCATGTACCTTGCTTGCGGGCACATCCCCAGTGGGGGGCTTGCAGGAGGCGGCTGATCAATGTCTCTCTCTCTCATCGATGTTTCTGACTCTCTATCCCTCTCTCGTCCTCTCTGTAAAAATTCAATAAAATGTATTTTAAAAAAAATAAGTGAAATTGAGTGTCCCAATGTATCACCGAGCATCACAAATGAACACCCACAGGAGAGCATTGGGTATTAGCAAGTTTATTTTGTCCATTTTCATTTAGATATAACTTTTAATTCACAAAGCTATTCACCATTATAACAACTTTAAGTAACCCATTACATTACGTATTCTGGGCACCGCCATCACTGAAATATGTTTAATGTAATTTTATTGGTGTGAACCATTAAACTACATTGGTAGCACTTTGATCATTCAGTCCGCTCAATACACTTTCTAACTGAGATATCCTTCAACAAGTGCACATTATCAAGGTTATCTGTCTTCTGTCCTATTCCCATATGTTTGATGTTAAAATACAGTAACACTTCTTAAAAGAAACTGTAATGAGGCTGTTGAAGCTCCAGGCATACCTTGCAATACATCTACTCCTAAAATGTTGCACTTAAGTCTTATATGTGGTGACTTGTTTTGTACTTTATATTCTTTTAGAAAATAAGAAGCAACAGTAAACTCTTTTTTTATACATAAATTAAGATTCCCAGGCCAAGTTTGCTTGAACTGAAGTACACCTATAAGAATTGTTTTTAAATTACATAAACACTGACACACACATTTTTGTTTATGAGTTCATTCAACAAATATGGGCTTAGTGCCTTTTGTGTGCCAAGCACTGCTGAAAGGAGCTGGCAATTTAGTAGTAAACAAGCCAGAATCCCTTCCCTTGTGGAGATTATAATCCAGTGGGAGAGTCAGACTATACAAGGAAATAACTGCATAATATAACTTCAGGTAGCAAAATGCTCTAAAGGAAAATAATACAGGGAAGAGGAATAGAGAATACATGTAGAGAGTGTATTTTAGACATACAGTTTTCTATTGCTGATAGCAAATCACCACAAACTTAGTGGCTTACAGCAACACACAAACATCATATCCCATTTTCCAAGGTCAGGAATCAATGCCTAGAGTTCACTGGCTTCTCTGCTGAAGCCTCACAAGCTTGTAGTCAAAGTTTAATCATGCAGGGCTGGGTTAACCGGAGACTCATGTTTGTTGGAAGATTTCAGTTCCTGCAGCTGTAGAACTCATGGAGGCAGAAGGAAAATTACTATAGCTGCTTCTTCCTCTCTAAGGACTACTCTGATTGGGTCAGGCCCACCCAGGATAATCTCCATTCAGAGTCAAGTATTAATAACCTAATCATGAAGATTGGATCCTATTGAATCACAGTTTCCACCTGCTCAGGCAGTACACCTCAGAGATCATAGGGCTCACCTTAGAATGTTCCCAATGAGTGATAGGATAGTCAGGGAAGGGCTTTACATGTTGGTTACTTTTGAGCAAAGACCTAGGAAAAAAATCAGAATGAGCTCTAAAGAGGTGACTGGTAACAAAATTTAAAGCACATATGGGACTGGCTTTCTTGACTCACATTATATTTCTGTTGGCCAATTTAATGATAGACACAACAAATGCTTTATACCATAGCTGAAAATAAGCACACTATGCATTCCTATCTTGCCAATGAGAAAGCTGAGTTTCCAAGAGGTTTACTGACACCCTCAAGTTCACACAGTGCAATGTGGTAAGATCAGGGTGTGAATCAAGGCAAGGAAAGAAGCTACAGAGCAGGTCACAAGAATACAACCTGTGCTGTCACTCAGGGGACACACCCAGGAGCACTCAGTGCTCGGTTTAATGCTTCACTGCCACCATTTTGTGATTCTTAGCAATTTTACATTAAAATTCAGGTTTGCCAGCGAAACCAAGAAGACAATGGAGAATGCACATGAGCAGTAGGGCTGTGTGCTACATCAGTACCTGCCTTTCCATTCACGTACAGCATTTGTGAAGCCCCATGGCACAGAAATTGTGGACCGATGGTGAGAGTCCAGTGAGACTCAACATGAGTACAAGTAATTTGCTCTGTCTACCACTAAGTAAGTGGGAGTGCAGACAGCCCTGAGAGACTTCATGTTTTTCATTTGAACCAGTTGCCTTTTGGGGACCCTAAGAACAGCTATACGCATGTGGCTCAGCCCAGGGTTAGTAACAGGGATGGGAGAAAAAGAGCATTGAGGATTGTCCCTAGGAATCTAAAAGTGCCTGAGCCCTAAACTAATGACTTACAGCCAACAAGCCTCCTCAAATAACAGCACGTTATTCCAGTAGAGATTCTGGAAAACACTCCTCCTTGTAGACAATATAACCAAGTACAGTCTGATATCTGGGATCAGACTTCTGTGTGGGGATGTACCTCAACTGAAAAGTCATGGGGTGGGGTAGGATGGTAATCACACTCTGCCCACACCAACTCGGCCACCTCCATGGCAGCCTGAAATGTCCTGTGGAGAGCTCTATAACAGAACTTACAGGTTGGATATATGCAAAATATGTGAGATGTATTCCTGGGGAGGAGGTGATATTTTAAACTGGTGTTATTCATTTATAACTTATTTAAAAAATTGCCATTAAACATTCAAAAAACTAAGGAAGTCCAAAAGACTTTTTAGTTCTGTACCTGGCATTGTGTAAATTGGATTTGAGGACATATATGATCCTCAGGGTAAATATCTAGACAGAAGCAAAATTTCCAAAATATGTCAGACTTGCAAGGTAGTGGACTTGGTGAGAACAAAGTCAAGGTTTCCAACATTAAAAGGGGACCCAGCTAATATCTGGGTTACAGGTGAAACACTCAGAGCACTAATTTGGGGCTGTGGACACATCTGCTTAAAGGTGTACCTGCCCTCACTCTCAGAAAGCATTTGTGACTCCACAATGCTCTGTGATGCAGGCAAGACTATAAAATCAAGAGTCTGCATCTCAGAGTTCAGTTGCTTCAAGCAGCTTTGCGATTCAGAAAATGGGACCCAGTCTATTTCTGAAAAGCCTACTAGAGTTTTATCTGAGCTTCTGCTCAGAATGTTTATATAGTAACCTCAACACAATTTCCATCTTGGTGTTGAGCTTATTCTTTTTTTTCATTTTCTTCATGGGAATACCATTAATCCCAACCTTCTGGAAAAATGAAAATACACATAAGGTAAGGAACCCTGAGCAAGCCTCAACAGTGTTCTTCCTTGTTATTTCAATTCCCACATTTCTAAATGACATTAGTTGAGACAGACAGACACTGAAGATAGGACATTTGAGGAGAGAACAGAACATCACTCTTCTAGGGGAAGAGACCAGGCAGGGCTAGGGGTTCAGGGAAGACTCAGGTTTCCATATGAAATCACAGACCATCTTGGTGTGGTGGCAGATTTCTGGTTCCAATTATAGTGATTCCCTAGTTCTGGATGCAGTTATTTAGAGACTTGGAGATCCCTGTAGGACATCAGAGTTACCAGCATTTCATCATGAGTCATGCTACCCTGCCAGGCATCACTTGGCCAAGGCTTTTTGTTGGGCTGATCAGTGCTGAGTCTCTGAGAGCCTCTGAGTACCATGTCAGGTTAATGGATCCTATCTGAGGGAACAGAGAAGTAATTTAGGCCTCAGATTATATGCCCTCTTTGAGCAGAGGACCTCTGAGAAAACCAAGAGTAGACCTCAAAGACAAAATTATTCTTGGAGTTTTTCAAAGAAGAAAATTTAATACATTTTAAAACTTTAAAAAATTGGTAAAAGGAACACAATGTTCTATTAGTTTGAATGCCTTTGGCACAGAGAGCCATTATTCTTAGATAGTAAATGCTGAGTTTCCTAGGGAGAGGGAAAGAGAAATGAATCCCAACCTCTCATTCTTTCCTTTTTGTCCTCAGCACAAGGGCAGTGTCAAGAGGAGAAGGCAAGGTGGGACACGGAGAGGTAAGATTCTGCCTATTCCACCTGAGCTCCCCAAGGGTGATCGTTTCTCTCTCTTTTCCATGATGTACCAGGCCCACGATCTCTATGTCACTTGATAAATATAGTTCCCTCATGAAACAGAGCCTTCAGAAGAGGGGCTCATGGAAATACAGAACCTGAGACACTTCTCAGATTCTCTGCTCTGCTGTCCCTGAGTAAGAAGCAATGAAGGACCCAGGCCATGAGTGTTGCACAGTAGATGTTGAGAGTCAGAAGTTCTGTCTCCTGACTTGGAGAAAGTAGTTTGACTTCAGGATGATCAGAATCTTCTTTGTTGTGAACATTGGTCTCTCTACTTCACAGAGTGGTTTTAAGCATTAAATGAGATAATGTGCATAAAACTACTTTATCAATTAAGCAACACCCACATGGGAACCTTATTAATATATCATTGACCATTTCATTCAATAATTATTGGAGTTTTCAGAGTCTAATATTCCAATTGTCTCCAATTAAAGGACCCCTGTGTATTCCCTACATGTCTACCTTCGTTACAAGTAACTCACTCTCCTGGTTCCCAGGTTCAACATATTACCGCACCATAATGGAGGAGGAAAGGGAACTGATTGCTTTCCTGAAAAGGTGAATAGTCTTTTCCCCTTTTTCCTGAGCTATATAGTGCCTGACCATGCTATTCTAGGGAGTCAGTGGATCCTTCCCTAGTCATGGGAGGGGTTGCCATAGAAACAGGAATGTGAGTGAATGCCTTGGGATGAATGAATTGTGAAGTCATGGATGTGGACCAAAGTGTAGGGGCAGCAGGCTTCAGGTAGCCCCACTCTGACCAGGCCAGTAAGTCCTCCTTTCCTTGGTGTGGTCCTGGCTGCATCATTTTACCCCATGTCTCCTGCAGCCCCCTGGGACGGAATCATGATTCCATTCACTTTCGTCAACTGTTATGTCCAGACCTCTCCTGTGACACATGTAACAATGCAACTGCTGAAATCAACCGGCTTTTCTCAAAGGCTCTGAAAAGTTCTACTCCATCTGTGTCCTCTGTGGTTTCCAGAGCTCCTGTGACAGCTCTTGTGACTGAGCCTTCATTCCATAACTCTTCTACTTTCCCAGGAATTCCTACAGGAAAAGTCATACCAACTCCTATGCCTGAGCCTTACCCACCACCCCACTCTCGGATCTCCTCTAATTCAATGATTGCCTTAGGTAATGTTCTGTCACCCTTACCATCAGGTCAAACTCTGCCTACAGATCCTTCTTCTCACTCAGAATCTGAATTTCTAGGAAACCATTCCTTGCCTCAAAACAAACACTTGATCTCTTCAAACTTGACACAATATAACTTCCATCAAAAGTTGCCTGACATCCATTCTACAAAGACCTCCTCTGTGGAAGAATCTGCAGCCAAGCATATAGATCCTACACAACTCTTCTTTTTCAGCCCTGATGACCATGACTCAGTAGAGCAACACTCATATCCTAAGGCCTGGGAGGACAATTTAAAGCAAGAAGTTATCCAGCTTTTCTGGGGTCTTCCATCTTTGCACAGTGAGTCCTTGCTCTCTGCTGTCCATGTCTCAAGTGACTATTCAATCTTCAATAGGATCTCAAATACCTTTAGACGCCAGGAATCTGAAGGACTTCCTTATTTCCTACCTGCATCCTTGCCTAAGGTTCAACCTCAACTTCTGCCTCAAACACTGCCCCTATGTCATCACTTACCTCTCACTCAGCTCCAACCCCAGGTCCACCTTCAGTCCCCACTCCCAATTCTACCAGCTGGCCTCATACCCCAGACTAAAGTCTGTGGAGTGTATTGCCAAACACCCCTGAATGAGTCAGAATGTCTCTCCTCATCTTATATTGAAGAAGTGGAATGGAATGTGTTAAGGAAGAAACAGGAAGGTTTATGGGGTTTACCCTCTCTGGTTCAAAGTTCTTGGGAAGCCAGCTGTCCTTCTGCTCCCACCTCTCCTTACCGCAGGTTCTCTAAAACCCATACTTCCATCTCCATTGATCATTTCGAGTTTCCTCTGAGCACTGAGTTTAGAAAGAAATTTGAGCATCACCTTAGGAAGAGGCTCATCCAACACCGATGGGGCCTGCCCCGCAGGATCCATGAGTCTCTGTCACTCATGAAGCCTAGGTGTGATTACACAGATATACCCCAGCCAAAGTCCAACTATGGCCTTTCATGGATCAGTCAGTATAAGGCCCAGGGTAGTAAAATTCTAAATAGAGTAACCCCATCAGCAAGTTTCTATAAGAAGGGCTCAGAAATGTTTCAGCTGTCTGAGGATGAGACAGACAGCTTAGCTAGTTATCCAGAAGGATTGTTGAGTGACTCTGACCGTGATTCAGATAAGGATCTGGAAAGTGACTATGATATGAAGAGACTGAAAAGGCAAAATGCACAATTGGAAAATCTTTTGAAAATACATCTGAGTAAAAAATTTGGGGAAATCAGTGAGGGTCACCTACCTAGGACTGTGCAGAGTTCACAGCACTCTATCCAGCATACACTTTCTGTAGAATCCAACAGGGAAATTAAACAGAGAAGTCTGCCATCATCAGAGGGTGGGGACTACTGTCTGGACAAGTGCCAGGACCTCTCCCTCCTTGAGGCGAGTGCACCAGAGATGGTAGAAGACCATAATACCAACTTGCCTATGAAGACATTAGGAGGCCTCTCTGCCAAAGTCCTTGAATCCACAGAGGACTTCAAATCAAAAGACACTACCCCCCATTCCTTGATCAATCCTGACACTTTCTCCTCAACCAAAGTGATTTCTGAGGTAAACACCAAATCTGGGGTCTTTATGCCTCTGAGTCTTCACAGTGAAAAAGTAATAACAGAAAATTCAATCCCTGACCTCAATCTTCATCTGCCTGCCACCCTACTTGTGGACAAGGAGGGACATGGGATCCAACAAGAACGTTCAGAGAAAATTCAGACAATTTTGGAAGCCAAGCTACTTCCTCTGCCTGTCACAAACACCATCCCTGGCAAAACAAGTCATTCTTTGACAGGCAATGTTCAACCTTCAGAGCTGCCTGCTAGGCAAGCAAATAGAGAATCTTCACCAAAGAATAAGAGTGTGAAGTCTACTGACAGAACTGAAATGCAAGAGGCCACAAATAGGGATGAAACAACAAAACTTGCTTCCATGCCCACCATGCCCAGGGAGATAGCCAGGGCTGAGGAGCTCCATGCTCTTCAGTCTGTAACAACCAGCAAGCCAGGAATCTCCCAAAAGATTAACAGAGACACCACTGTGACTACTGAAAACCCACCACCTAAAATATCAGATCAAGGTCCTAAGTTATCAGACCTTAGAAAGCAACTAATTGTTGAGATGAACTTGAAGTTGGAGGGCAGGAAGCATAGCGAGACCCAAGGCCAACCCCTGGACAAGGGACATGACTCAGACAGCTTGACCTACAAAGCCCCCCTGACTCCTGCTAAGTGTGTCTCCTTTGTGGACAAGGAAGTTCACCAGGTGCTGCATGTCCATTCGGAGGACAGCACAGTCAGAATGGAGAAGGAGCAGGACCCTTGGCTTCCTAGGCATGCATTAAGCTCCTGCCAGGATCAGAATTTCCCACCAGCAGTAAAGAATAATATTGTGCGCTCTCCCCCAACGCCTACAGGCCCCAAATATGAAGAGCTCGGTGCAGGAGATGCACGAGTGATAAATTCCCAACCTGGAGGGAAGAGATTTCCTCCTCAGGACACCGCGTTAGAAGACAAGCATGGGAGCAAGTCTTTCCACAGCCTATC
>PVJN01031343.1:0-24935 GCA_004026805.1 Lasiurus borealis
ATCTGCTCACGCCACTTTATTTTCTAACACTGGCTTGCGTAAATGTCGAGTCCTAAATGTTTTATGACATGTCAAAATCTAAGTCGAATGCCAGATTCGGAGGTTTTTATAAAGAATTTACTTAATGGGAAACATCCTTCTTATCCCGAGATTTCAGCAGTCTTAAAATAAAACACTGTGTCACTTGCAAGAACCAGTTCTACTTAAAGTTGCAGTTTATTTTTCCAGCTTACAAATTCACATTGCAGTGATTTATGTGGCCGAAATAAAAAAAATACTCATTTTCAGTAAATTTCACTTGACAGTTGTTTAAATTTTAGTTGTAATTATATATTCTTAGATCATTAATGTATGTAAATTTACTCTTTGAATCGTTATTGTTGTCGGTCCTCTCCGTGATGGTATTTTAATCATGTTCTCTCAAAAAAAAAAAAAAAAAAAAGCAACCGAGAGTGATATTAGAAGATATTAATCCATTGTGCTAGCACAATGAAATTCAGCAAAATTACATTTCCATTATTACCCATGTTAATTCTTTGCCAAGTATTTATACTCAAATTAAACTATTAATAGGGAAATTAATTTGGTGGCTCCACTGTCAAGTGTGTCAAATTGGAATGACTGGTAACATAAATTTGATTTAAATGTTAAAATGGTAAAAGGAGATTTTGGGTTTTATCTGGCAGATGAAAAATCAATTTTTCAAAGTTATAGCTTACAGCAAATGCCAAGGTATTACTCCCAAGCTGTAACAGCTGTTGAACTGCCAGATGATATATTTGGTTGTCTTCCAGAATTTGCTATTATGATGAAACACTGTTTCTTTATACTCCTGATTGCCGCGCGATGCGATATGTTTTTATAATCCAGGCTCCTCAGCTAGTGCTGTGTCAGTTTTTAATGAAAATAAAAAAGTAGATTGCCTTTTTGTGTAAGAGAGAGACCATTAATCTTTGGAAGGTTTTCTTCTACTTTCAGACGAAATTTCATTCGTTTTTAAAATTATTTCCATAACATCACCTTCCCAAAAGGAGTGCTTCGTTTTTTTCTTTTACAATTAGTGCCCCGATGGCTGTCTTCTGTAATGAGAACATTACCAGAGCCATTTTTCACCAAGGTAATATGACATGCACTTTGACCTTTCACCATGGTGTGTTTTTGTTTTTAGAAAATATTGGGGCCGCTAACTCCACACGTGGCACAATGCAATGAACAACTGTCACGCAAAATTTGAGAAATACTGCAGCCATTTATGTACAAATATATGCTACTTTCTCATACACAGCCTCCATTGTACTTGCTCTTATACTTTTTTTCAGTCCTCACCCAAGTATATGTTTACTGATTTGAGAGAGAGAGAGAGAGAGACATCATGTGAGAGAGAAACATTGATCTCTTGCCTCCTGTATGCACCCTCAATGGGGATCAAACCTGAAACATAGGTATGTGCCCGCCTGGGAATGAGCCTGCGATGTTTTTATTGAATGGGAGGATGCTCCAACCAACTGCTCTTAGAACTTCTGTTGTTGTTTTAATTTAAAGAAATAACTGTGTTCCCAGCGTGAGAGGAGTCTACCTTTTAAATACCTCTTATTTGTCTTTTTAAAATGCAATGTGCAATTTGTTTATCTATTTATGAGAACATTTTTTCCGAGATTTCGTTTACACTTTGAAGTTCGTAGGTGCATAAGAGTTTCTGACATCAGAGCATCACTTTTTAAAAATCAGCTCGCCTGTCATTTTGGTTTATGAGCGGATGGGAGAAAAGCCGTAACTTTAAACATTGTTTACTTCGCTTGCAAATTTATGTAAAGAGCTCATTAAATAATACGAAACTTTGTAGAACCAGAACCGAGGAGGTGTTTTACATTTCAAATCGGGCATGCCAATTAGCTTGCCCTGTCAAAGTTTGATTGCGTTGTCATTTTAGCAGAGGCTTTTAAATAACAAAGTTTCTTTTAGCAATTGCTATTTAATGCTATTAATTTCCCCGGTGAGTCATTTTATCCATATTGATAATGTCAGAGAACCAGCCAGGGACTAATGAACATCAAACATGTTTGACTCTTATCCGGTTGATACGGGATGGCCATAATATTGCAATAGTTTACCACTTCGCTACTTCTTTTTTAAGATGAATTATCGTGATGGTCTTAAAATAATGTAAATCTCCAGAAACGCCTGAAATAGAAAAATCACAGAAATGACAACCGAACACAAAATAAATCCCTCTGGCCTCTTGCCTCTTACCATGATCCAGCTGAATTCAGGCTGGCACATTTGTGAGTGGAGATTATGCCGTTTTCTTCACGGCGTTGTGAGGAGAGTTTAATGTTAAAAGGATAATGCCTCACATGGAACCCAGCACATAGAAGTCACGTATGAATTGTTAGCAGATTGAAAAAGTATGTGTTTGTGTTCGTTATTGCTGGTTTGTATAAACCAGACTTTCCTGGGATGTTTGTCACTGGACAGATGATCCTTCTATTTCAACTAAGTCTGCATTGTGTGACTACATTGTAGACTACAAAATGTGCTCAGTTTGGCTGTGGAAATAGCGTTATGTAAGAGTATTATTACTGCTGTAAAGTTTCCAAAGCATGACGTACTTTTAATATACTCTTCATATAAACTGCTTAAATCGTAATCCTTTGTTATTAACTTAAAAATTACTGTAAGTACCATGATGTTGTAGAACCTGTGGAAAGATTATTAAGACATGATTATTGTACAGGAACGTATACAGAAAATCATTTCCAGATTTTAGTGCCATGTAAAGTCATCAGTATTGACTGAGAAATCATGAACTAGAAATACAAAGAATTTCACAGTAGGGTCCTTAACTTCAGAGGCTCTAGCGCTTTCTGTAAGTGTGTGTTTAGAAATAGAAAGTGTTTTGAGGAAACAGTCATGATTTAGAATAAGATGGGATATGGCAGTCAGAATCTAAGATTAATTTCTATTGAGAAGCTATTTTTATTTCCTGTGTCTTATCAATGTAAACAAGAAGTCTTTGTATATGACCCACTAATGCAGTGAGGACCACTTAAAATATATCTGCACAGTAATAATGTGCTATTTGGCTGCTGTCCAATTAAAAGATTATAGTTCAAAAATTATAAAGTCACTAAAAATATTTATAGAATGTAAATACCTATGTTTCCTAGTATTTAAAAGGAAAAAAATAAGCTGAATTTGTTAGATAAATAGTTTATTAAAATGTTTAGTTGAAAGGTATCTATCTAATAAAGAGGGAATATGCTAATTGACCTTCACACCGTCACGAAGATGTTAGCTACCATAGCCAATAAGGAGGGAATACGCTAATTGACTGCTCCACCCTCAAAGATGGCGGTGCCCACAGCCACAAGATGGCGGCACCCAGTCCCCTCATCCCCATCGGGGCAGCAGGCACGTCGCCTCCAGAGTCCCCCAGTCCCCTCAGCTCCCCAGCTGCCCAGGGCCAGTCCGAGGCCTAGGAGAACCTTGTATGGTGGCTGCCCAGCTGCCTAGGACCTCTCAAGGCTCAGGTAAGCAGGGCCAGCCGAGGCTTGTGCTGCCAGCAGTGGCAGCACCAAAGGTGTGATGGGGCATCACCTTCCCCTGATCACCAGGTCACCTCCCGCCCCTGAAGGCTCCCGGACTGTGAGAGAGGGCAGGCTGGGCTGAGGGACCCCTGCAGTGCATGAGTTTTCATACACTGGGTCTCTAGCCTATATCTATAAAAGGCCAAGTTGACTCGCGCATGCACGATACATATAAAGGTCTTGCACTAATTGCATGTGTGTGTTTCCATCTGTTATTGTCGATCATGAATTTAGCTGACACTTCTAGTAGAAAGGGCGAATAGTGATATTAAAATATGTCTTCTAATTAATTTCCTTTCAATGTGCACGAATTTGTGCACTGGACTACTAGTAATCATAATAAAAGAATAATATCAAAAACTTCTCTTTTATATAAACAAAAATATCCAAGTGTTAACCAGATCCTTCTAGCAACCCCTTCAGATGAGGCAGCTGGAAACATTTTTTTCTTTTTTGTTATTTCTGTTTTAAAACTAAAAATTGCTGGGGGGAGATGGGGATTGGAGCCATAAATGACTGTTATAGTTAGTGTCACCAGCATCCTGAAAGAAGGATTTGCTAACTTTACTGTGTTTTATCCTCTAAACATGCAGTTCCTATATTATGCATCTTCTTAACAGGGCTTTTATGAAAAAAAATTATTTGCTATATCTTCCCATCCAATACTTTTTAAGCTCCACCTTCCACACCATATATTGAATAGATTTAATTGAATTAATGAGTTCTCTGACCTTGCATCCTATGAATGTCTTACGCTTAAGACCTTTGTTCATGCCTCTGGATAGTCTGAAAATGCACAGTAAGTTGATATAAAGTTATTTGAAAGGACAAGATGAGGTTGAAAAGCACCAATTAGAGGTGATTATCAGTGAGACGAGGATCACATTAATATGTGTGAATGGTCATCCCTGCTGTTGGGTCGTTCTGTTGTCCACCCCAGAGAAGAGCTAGACTTTGCAGATGTGTGCCACTTGTTTATACATCCCTTTTAGAATTGGCTGCTGTGTAGCCAGATGGGTCTGGGAGCACAGCTGTGGCTGCAAGAAAATTAATGAAACCTGTCTGATGCGACCATGCCCTTTGGAGATGCCAGAATGTTCCAAACTGTAGCAGAGAAAAAATTCACTTTAACTTGGCAGCGTATATCAGCTCAAAGGAATCAAATCTGAGAAAAATAGTTGACACCGACTCTTCCAACCACATGGCTTTTATTGGTATTTATTCTTATAGTTAGGAAATCTAAGGACATGCAATTATGAAGTTAACAATGTGTATAAGGTGTCAGTTTATAATTTCAGCAATCAGGTAAACATTAAATGCTGATTATAGACCGTGTGTGTTCGTATAGGCAGCTAGTTGGATACGAATGAAAGAAAAGGGAGCAAAACTGGCCGGTGCTTAAGCCTGATTAAGTCTGGAAGTTGCAGCTTCAGATATTATTGCTGAATCTCTGCCAAGGGGGTTAACACCTCCCCCCCACCCCTCTACTCTCCCCACACATCCACCCTTACCCCAGTGGGGAGCGGGGGAGGGACTGGCTTTCCAGTCTTCCTGGGGGGCGACCAGTTCCCTCCTGGGAAGTTCCTTGCTAGGCACATGGGCAGGAGAAACCAAGATGGTGCAGGGGAGGGAGCACCTGTGCAGCGGAAACCCGATGACGAGGCAACACTCTGAGGCAGCGGTTCTCAACCTGTGGGTCGCGACCCCTTTGGGGGTCGAACGACCTTTTCAGAGGGGTCTCCTAAGACCAGCGGAAAACACCTATTTCCCATGGTCTTAGGAACCAACATACCACTCCTCCTTGTAGCAAAGTGTAGCAATGTAGTTTACTGTTGTCATAGGAAGACTGTTACCCATGCTACACCACGATTCAAGACAACATTTCATTTATTTGTAATTAGAAATAAATATTTCACAATATATAATTACATATTGTTTTTGTGATTAATCCCTATGCTTTAATTATGTTCAACTTGTAACAATGAAAATACATCCTGCCTATCAGATATTTACATGACAGTTCATCACGGTAGCAAAATTATAGTTATGAAGTAGCAACAGAAATAATTTTATGGTTGAGGGTCACCACCCTATGAGGAGCTCTCTTAAAGGGTCTTGGCCTTAAGAAGGTTGAGAACCACTGCTCTGAGGCATGCACAGTCGTAGCCAAAATAGCCACATGCAGAGCAGAAAAGGATCCGATTGGATAAGGGACAGGAAACCCAGACGATCCTGAAGACGGATTGGTTAGGGGAGGGCCCAGCGTAAACCTGGGAAGGACTGGGAAAAGGATTGGGGCGTTTGGAAGAAAGCCTGATCTCTCCCCAAAGCCATGTTCGCAAAGGCGCTTGGGAGTAGACATGTGCATTCCTTTGTCCATGTGCTTGCTCTCTCTCCAGTGCTCACGTGTGGGCCAGGGCAGCATTGGGGGGCGGGGGTGAGCAGATGGAGAACAGACATAGAGGATTCGGCACTCCTGGGCCCTGGCCCTCCTGGGTGGGGGAGCACAGATGCGGGTCTGAGGCCCCAGAGGCGGGACTTACACAGAACACCGACACCTGCGCACCGTTTGTTTTCGCCCCAGTAAACCTTAACATGGCGCCCTACCCGCCCGCCGCTGTGTGGTTCCCCGAAATGCTTTGCTCGTGCCCCCCTTCTCACCAGCAGCATACTCATTTTAGTGTTTTCAACGTTTACTAGTTGGCATATGTTGAGTTATTGCCTTTGCATTCTAATGAAATGTAAAATGCACTCATGTGAGTGCAAATAAATTACTGCTTCGTAAAATAATGCCAGGAAGGGGGTGAGAAATGAGTGAAAATTAGAAGGCCGTGGTAGTAGGCCCTTCAGGATACCGAGCTGGCACTGTTTGCTCTTTTTTTTGTATTTAGCCAAGTCATCTGTTACTGGTGAGGAAATTCCTTGATGGTGTGCATATATATTTTAAAATGTTATAGACTTTTTGAGACGTAGTATGAATATTGCCATTTATATGTAGTAAATTTTTTTTACTATTATTTCAACATAATTGATTAATATGACCCACATTCACTCACCAAGGAAAAGTCCAGGGCCATTCTTCAGAGCTGGGATAAATTATACTGTGCCATGCTTCATGAGCCGAGTGTTCAGTTTTGTTCGACCACGTTATATAAGCTACAGAATTTAGGATATAAAAATTAGAGGTTCAACAAAATAATATATCCTATATAATAAAAGGCTAATAGGCAAACCAACTGAATGGTGGACTGACCGGTCGCTATGACATACACTGACCACCAGGGGGCAGACGCTCAATGCAGGAGCTGCCCCCTGTGGTCAGTGTGTTCCCACTTGGGGGTGCCGCTCAGCCAGAAGCCCTGACCCGGGCTCATGGCTGGCAAGCACAGTGGTACTAAGGATGTCAGACTGCCCCTGAGGGCTCCCAACTGTGAGAGGGCACTGGCCAGGCTGAGGGACCCCCCTCACCCCCCACTAATGCACAAATCTCATGCACTTGGCCTCTAGTCCTATATAATAAAGAGCTAATATACTAATTAGACTGGACGACGGAACGACCTTGCAGAACAACCTTCCAGTTGACCTTCCGGAACAACCAGTGGGCTGGGCTGCAGGGCCACGAGGCAGCCAGGGCTGGGAGGGCTCAGCCCCTTGCACTAATTTTGTGCATCGGGCTTCTAGTATATACAGTGGTACCTCGAGATACGAGTGCCCTAACATACGAGATTTTTGAGATACGAGCCATCGAGTGAGCTATTTTTGCTTTGAAATACGAGCAACATTGGAGATAGGAGTAATTGCGCGGATTAGCTGGCTGCACACGACCCACCAGTTTACCTTGACTCAAGCATCTCATAGTTTTCCACGCCTCAAGGTTACGGAACGAATTAAACTCGTATCTCAAGGTACCACTGTATATAAAAACCTGAGACCATTTGACCCTTTACTGGTAGCTAGGACACGCATAGAACACCGGGGGCAGATGTTTAATGCACAGGCATGGAAACATGGGACAGACTGATGGATCTCAGAGGATAGGGGTGAAGGGGGAGGGCAGGAAGAGATTAACTAAAGATCGTAAATGCATACTAGAGGCCCAGTGCACGGATTCGTGCACCAATGGGTTCTCTTGGCCAGGCCTACGGTGATCTGGCTGAAACCAGGTCAAGGAGCCCCACCATTCATACACCGGGCCTCTAGTATTTAATAAAGATCCTAAATAGGCATAATCTACATACTGTTACAGTGGTTTCTCCCCATTAGAAAAGAAATGATCATTTTTTAAAAAGATCTGTGACTAAGTGCTATAACTAACAGTAAATTTACTGAAACAAGAAATAAAATTAAAAATAACCAGAGAACAGATAAACTTTGTAGGCACAAACAACATTTCTTGTCCCCAACATTTTAATATCCAAACTATGAAAATATATTTAAAGGTATAACATTGATTTTACTATTTACAAACAAATTAAATAAAAATACTATAGAATGACACACCCACTGATGTACTGTATTTTCTGGTGTATAAGACGACTTTTTAACCCAGGAAAATCTTCTCAAAAGTCAGGGTCATCTTATATACCGGGTGTCATATTATAGGGCGAGTATATCCCAAACTCTATATATTTTAACTGGAAAAGTTGGAGGGTCATCTTACACGCCCCATCATCTTATACTCCAGAAAATATGGTACTTGCCATTGAAATGGATATCGTCAAAACATGCTTCTTAGTGGCCAAAGTATTCAAATGAATGCGATTATTAGTTTCAAAACGTTCCTCCGAGACCGGAATTCTGTGTTATTGTATCTGCTGAAACTGCTAACGTTGACGCATCTCATTTTGTCCGTTTCAAGTCTGCCTTCTCTCTCTCCCCAGGAAGTCGGCCTGGTCCTCGCGGCTCTGCTGGCCCTCCTCCTGGCTTCCTATGCTTTCTTTTACCTCAGGCTGTCCGCCGATGCCCACCCTCCTCTGCAACCCGGTGCCAATTAGCCGAGCCACAGCCCGCGTTCTGAGAAACCGCTTTACGAAAGGACCTTTGGGGAGCCGTGCTCTCTGAACACTGAGACTGCGACATCTTGAGTGCTTCCCGCTAGTGTTTTCATTTGGGAGACGTATTTTTGCAGTGGTGGCGTAGTCTATCAAGCAAAGAACCTTCACCCTAGCAAGCAGGGTAATGTATGCTACCGGAGGCTTTTCATAAATCCTTCTCCTTCCACACGAAACCCGTTCATGGTTCATTTCGATCAGATGGGAGACAGATCCCCGATCCTTCAAATGTTTGAGCCGTCTACGTGGATAACTCCATCCCTTGCAGATCACTAAAATATATTTTATTGATTTTTTACAGAGAGGAAGGGAGAGGGATAGAGAGTCAGAAACATCAATGAGAGAGAGACATTGATCAGCCACCTCCTGCACGCCCCACACTGGAGATGGGCCCGCAACCAAGGCACCTGCCCTTGACCGGAATCGAACCTGGGACCTCTCAGTCCGCAGGCCGACGCTCTATCCATTGAGCCAAACCGGTCTCGGCACTAAACTTATTTTTGTCCCACGCCCGCATCAGAAGCCGAAGTGTACGTATACCCTTATTTACAGAATCACACTCCGATCGCATCCAGAGCCGGAGAAGGAACAGAGAGACATGGGAAATTTTTCATTTCGCAGAGAAGTCTCGCGTTTCCTTTCCAGACACGTATTTGCTATCATTAGAGAGAGACTCTGCACAGACAGCTCCAGCCATCTTTCCCCCCATTCGCCAACTGTTCCGTGCACATGTGCTCCCCCGAAGTGGCACCTGGGTGACAGAAGCGCAGAGAGCCGCATGTGTCTCTCAGACCCAGTTCCTCTCCTCCTCGCCGCCGGAGCTGGTGGCAGGAGAAAGTTCAGTTGGTCTGGAATTTAATTAACTTAGGAGACTATTCATATAAACTTGGGGTTCTGTTTTAATTACGTTGTTGTGGCTGTTTGCGGTATCGGTTTGCCTCTCTGGTTAGGGCTTTCGGCAGCGATCTGTCACACGGCTGGCTGTGCAGTCTTTTCCACGTCACGGTAGAAGGAGAAGTCAGAGTCATTTTTGTGGGTGACGGTTATCTTTTAAAGCTGAACGATACAGAGTATTTTACAAAATGATGTGTTTTTTTTTCTCGTGACAACCAGTTAGAACCCTTTTATGAAAAACAAGTAGGAAAATATGTCTCCTTACTGGCCTATACTTTTTTTTTATTTTGTTTTTATAATTTTTCAAATATTTTGCATTTGTTGCACTATAATGACCAATATACTCAAATTTTTTTTACTGATAATGGGATTTCTTCATATTTTTAGAACACGTGACTGCATAAAGGTTAGAAAATGGGAGAATATGTGTTTACTGTTCTGTAAAGATTTCCAGAAAAGGGATAGTTTGAAACGTGCACAAACTGTTTTATAGCACATGCATTCTATTTAGGAAGAATAAATAAAATTTCAAGATTGTTTCCGTACTTGCCAAGGGAAGAAAGCTTTCCTAAATACCCTACATATTCTTTGAGACTTTCACAAATAGTGGATGCGACTGGAGCATTATGCTCTGCGGAATGTTTTCAAGTCGCGTAATTATTCAGCGGGGTGAAAAGAGCCAAGTTTTCCAATATTCTCACCAATCATCCGTGCCAAACATCTGAGGGGAAATGCAGGCAGGATTATTTACTGGATTCTTCCCCCTTGAGATCACAGACTCCGGAGACAGACCAGGAGTTCTTACACACTCACTGCGCGCAGACCGATCCGCATGGCGTGTTTTAGGAAAGGTTACAGCATCCAGGGCCATGTGGTATGGCTGTTGGTGGAGCGGGTGGCAAGGGAATATCCAAGCTGGCATTTTGGATATGAGGGGCCTTTTCCTTTTCCAAGTGACAGGCCACATGTCAAGAAATACTTTCCCCCCACCCCCCACCCCCCACTCCTACTCCATTTACGTGAACAGTTTTCATTTCGTTATTCCCCCTCCCATATGGCATGAAAAACAGCCTTAACTGAAGTTATTGCTGATTTCGGCGATCATTTAAATGAGAGGCTATGTAGTAATTGTTTATTAAATACCAATCCAAGTGACATAGAACAGAATTCAGAGTATATAAAAGAGACGATTATACTCTTGGAAATGTTTGAATATTATTGTGAAGAAAGAAAAAAAAACACCCACTAGGTAATAATAAAGTTTCATTACCTCTTTTTCTGATACCCTGAACCTGCGGCTGGTCCATTTGTATGACTGATTGACTTACGCTGGCCCCAGCCAGCCATCCGTCCCGAACGCTGAGCTCCGACTTTAATAAACAGCAGGTGAAGTGAGACAGTGCCCCAGTATGCTTATATAATGCCGTTTTTGTGCAGTGCAAATATTTCATGCTCACGTTGAACTGGGAAGCGGCCAGCGCTCTGCGGAGAAATCCCAGATCGCAGTCTGGTTTCAATCTCCGCGAAGGTGGTAGGCGGCCTGCAGTGCCAGGGACCACACGTTGGAGCAGCGAGTGGCGTTTGGCATCCGTCTGCCACTGGCACCAGCTCCTAGCTGCAGGCGCGGGTTTCCCCCCGCCCATCGCTCCCTGCTCCGAGTAACTCGGAAGACAAAAACAGAAAAATTATAATGACTTTTCAGAATGTTAGACTCTGTTCACATCGTCTGCAGGAGAAATTGCAGCTGATGCAGCAGCAGACTTAACAGATAACCTGTGTGAATGAAGCTTGGCTATAAAACAAAGGCTGTAAAATTCATGTGAGAAGAAATATTGTAAAAAGATAACCTTGTCTAGAATTTCTTTTAAAAACAAATGAACAGAAAGCCTCCTAGTAGCTGTATGGGATTAGTTATTGTTTTAAGGTGGCAAAACACTTGCAGATTTTCTATCTTTTTAATATTTCATAAAGATGGAGTATTCCCATCCCAACGAATGATTGTAAGATACTGATAATATGTTCCTGTTCATTTTTATAATTTCAAAAATATAATGATCTACACGTAGTTAATAAATGCATGTTAAAATTTCACTTAATATTTTTTAGTCCTCTCAGAGTCTGGCACAATTTTTGTATGTCTTGGATGATCAAACTTATTGGCACCTAATAAATAAAACTTAAAAATCACAATATTCATCAACTCTTAACACTTCGCATTTATGGTCATGGGTTGAATTGGGTCGTATAGATGTTTCTTCCTGGTTCCCTTTAAGATCAAGACACCAGCATTACATGGACTGTGGAAAAGACAAATTGCTCTTTTCTAGGAAACCGGATACGCTGTTTTTATCTCAGCATTGTTAAAACCATACTCCGATGTTTTCAGTATAACTTAGTGTGCATCTTCCTTCCTAATGAAAGTAAAGCTAAATTTCCATGATGATGTTTATATTTATACGAATGCAAAAGCGCTATGTTTTCCAGATTCCAAAATATATAGCTAATGATAATTCCGTAGTGCAAATTATGCTTTAGATAAATAAACTTCAAAAGTGAACTTCTGCCGAAACCGGTGTGGCTCAGTGGATAGAGCGTCGGCCTGCAGACTGAAAGGTCCCAGGTTCGATTCCGGTCAAGGGCATGTATTCTTGGTGCAGGCACATCCCCAGTAGGGGGCGTGCAGGAGGCGGCTGATCGATGTCTCTCTTTTCGATGTTTCTGACTTTCTATCTCTCTCCCTTCCTTTCTGTAAAAAAAAAATCAATAAAATATATTTTTTTAAAAAAGTGAACTTCTATACACATAAATGTTAATGTGTTGTTTTTTTTCTTTCATAATAGAAGGCTGTCAAGCCAGAGACTATCTAAAACAAGTTTGTTGTCCTTTTACTGACCACTAGTTGACATTTATTTGCGGCTTCTCTGGGGAGATTTCTACCGTTCGTTCGCCCTTAGATCCCCGCCTTCTTCTGTCTGACTGGCTCCACGCGCCTCTGCGGAATGCCGTTTGCTAGAGTTTGTTCCGTTAACACCATCCCCGGATTCACTGCACCCCCAGCAAACAAACAAACAAACAGCTGTAACAGCTGCACGCAGCACCTACATAAACGTTCTCACTGTTTTATACAGGGTTTAGCTTCTCCCGGTAAATACAGGGGGAGTCGCTGAAATAACTATCGCAGCGTGGAAATACCCAGAGTGAGTCAGTAAATTCACGTAAAAAAAAAAGCAACACATGCAACTGCTGCTGCTGTATTCTGCATTTGCCTCCTTGTTAATTTTTTTTTTTTATCACCAGCAACAGACTTGAGATCCTTATTTCGAGAAAAATAAGATCCTTTAAATGCCAGAAGATTTTTTTTTTTTGATGACAGCACCTCCCTCTATTCTTTTATTTTATTTTTTTTTCAAAACAACAACCAAATTGGTGGGGACGCAGCCAAAATTGGAGGTACCAGCGCCTCTCGAACAGATGTCACACCATTATTTTTTAGCTCGTTGGAATGAATAAACATGTTAAACTGTGAAGTATTACATTTTAGGGGTTTTTTTTTTTTCATTAAAGAAAAAAAGAGACAGTCTGTTTACTGTCCTAATTGAGACAACAATCCCGTGGTTGCCAGTTTCGGCAGTCATAACAATGAACTGTAAATATTTGGACCGGCCGAGAGAGGCTATGGCGTGTGTGAGGATCTGTTTTCACGGACACCCATCTTAGCTCGGCATCTTTCTTTTTTTTCTTCATTTCTTTCAGTGCGATCGTTCGGGTAAATGTGACATTCCCGGTCAGCCTGAAAGAAGTATATTTCAATGTTTGATTTCATTCCAGTTTATCATCCCTCTTAGTGTTCAGCTGTCCATCTGCTTGTAACCAGTTGCTTCTGCCGCTGTTCTCTGAAATGGAGAGGCAGGTGTTTATGGGTGTGTCCAACCTGGACATGCGAGGATCATATGAGATTCGGAGGATTCTTTTTCTGTTTTCATACTTATAAAGGGAGATTAGACACATTCAAACGTCTCTTAAATTTCAGCAGTTCATTTTTAAAAATATATATTTTATTGATTTTTTACAGAGAGGAAAGGAGAGGGATAGAAAGTCAGAAACATCCATGAGAGAGAGACATCGATCAGCCGCCTCCTACACACCCCACAGGGGAGATGTGCCCGCAAGCAAGGTACATGCCCCCGACCGGAATCGAACCCGGGACCTTTCAGTCTGCAAGCCGATGCTCTATCCACTGAGCCAAACCGGTCTCGGCAGTTAATTTTTTTTTTTAATATGCATCATTTTATGACAAAATTTTGAAAATGGCAAGTCTAGGAAACCCAGAATTTACTATGGATACTACTACTTCCTGTGCGTTTGCTGTGCTACCACACACAGGTCAAGAAAGTAAAGAAACCATTCGATAGTTAGAAACATTAAAATACAGCGGTACCGCGAGATTCGAGTTTAATTCGTTCCGTAACCTTGAGGCGTGGGAAACTAGGAGACGCTCGAGTCCCGGTAAACTGGTGGGTCGTGTGCAGCCCACCAATCCGCGCGATGACTCCTATCTCAACTGTTGCTCGTATTTCAAAGCAAAAATCGCTCGCTCCATGGCTCGTATCTCAAAAATCTCGTATGTGAGGGCACTCGTATCTCGAGGTACCACTGTAGTTAGAAACGTTTCCTCTTTTCTAGGAAACCAGTTATGCTGTTTTGCCTTTCACATTCCATAGAACAGAGAAGTCAAGATGTAAAAATGCCTTAAAACCTAACGGTACGTAGTAGCCCCTCAAAAGCGCTGCAACCTGTGGCTTTTTCACGTTTCCATCATCACAAACGGCCTGGCACCGGGTTGTTCCGCGTAATGAGCAGATCAAGAGGGGGCGCTCCTTTTGAAATTCTAATACACTGTGCCAGGAGCCCCTTCTGGGAGCGTGGTGACCCCCTCGAACCATTTTGAAAAGCAGAGCTGGCTGACAGGAGGGAAACACCTCCCCAGAAGGTTTTGAAGGCTGAAAGGGAAAGCCACGCGTGGCTTCCTGGCCGGATCTGCACACGAAAGGGGTGATTTCAGATCAATCTGGGAAGATCGTGCCTCTGATCAGGAGCAAACACAGGCCTCTGCAGCGGGTGCCAGGAGTCACGTGCTGGGCACTAATGATGTCTGCGGCCTTTTGTCAGCTGCCAGGGCCCAGTCGCGTCTGTTTCCACACCGGCCGGGAGGACTTTTAATGAAACAGAACGGCATCACTGAGCTCCACGTTTTCCCAGCTTCTCTGGGCCTCGAAAGGAGGCGCCAGGTTCGTTAAATGGCAGCTCGTGGAGGTGTGCCCCAGTTTTATTGTACTGAACCACATTATAACTCCAAGCTTTAATAAGGCGCTTATCCACTTTCTTTTTTTTCCATTTTTTTATTAATGTATTACATGTGTACATATCTCCCCATTGCCCCCCTCCCTCCCAGGCATACCCAATCCCCTAATGTCTTATGTCCATTGGATATGCTTATCTGCATGCATACAAATCCTTCGATTGATCTCTTACCTGCCCCACCTCTCCCTAACCTTCCTGCTGTAGTTTGACAGTCTGTTTGATGCTTTACTGCCTCTGTGTCTATCCTTTTGTTCATCAGTTTATCATGTGCTTTATTATCCATATATCCACTCTTTTTTTAAAAAAAAAGTTCAAATGTAGAAATGTAGTTTTAACATCTAATTGTATGTCTATTGTAGAAAAAAACACAAACTGTATGTTCTGGCTGGGTGGCTTGGTTAGTTGGAGTGTTGTCTCGTACACTCAAAGGTTGCAGGTTCGATTCCCAGTCAGGGTACATACCCAGGTTTCAGGTTCAGTCCCTGCTGCAGGCACCTACTGAAGGCAACCAATTGATTTTTCTCTCATCAGTGTTTCTCTCTCTCTCTCTCGCTCTCTTTCACTTCTTTCTCAAATCAATAAAAGCATATTCTTAGATGAGGATTTAAAAAAATACAAAAAATAATTAAAAATTCAATCCAAGTCATAGTATCCAGAAATATTCCCTAATAATGTTTAGGGAATGTTTCTCTCTTTTCCTCTCTCCCTTCCACTTCTTTTCCCTCTCTTCCTTTCACTTCTTTCTCAAATCAATAAAAGCATATTCTTAGGTGAGGATTTAAAAAAATACAAAAAATAATTAAAAATTCAATCCAAGTCATGGTATCCAGAAATATTCACTAATAATGTTTAGGGAATATTTCTCTCTTTCCCTCTCTCCCTTTCACTTCTTTCTCAAATCAATAAAAGCATATTCTCAGGTGAGGACTTAAAAAAAAATACAAAAATAATTAAAAATTCAATCCAAGTCATGGTATCCAGAAATATTCCCTAATAACACTTACATATTTATTATTTTGCTTTTAGCCTTCTGAACTTTATGATACATTCATATCATAAAAATATGCAACTTACTTGTTCTTGGGCCTCAATGGCTTGTGACTACAGCGATACCCAAGTTTTTGCTATTTTAACAACAACAAAAAAATGCATACATATTCCCTCAACAAATATTGATTGTACTTCTACTGTATATACAGGCTATTTTTTTAGCACCTGGAAATACAGTAGTGAATTAAAACTAATAAAATCTCTGTCCACACAGCGCTCCCATCCTGGAGGAATAGTAAGCAGACATGAAATAAACATGAAAATAATGCAGGTATTTACACATGGCGTGTCAGGTGTAATAATGCAGGTATTTACACATGGCGTGTCAGGTGGTGAGAAGTGCTACTGAAGAAGAAGAAGGAAAGGGGCAGAGAATACAAGTCCCCACCCGTCCTGGTTGCTCAACCACTGCGCAATCCAGACTATTTTCGATTTTTCAGACCTGCTTGACCTTTGCCCTGACCTCCTCTGTGACTCCTCCACTTCTTCCTCATCTTTGCTCAGATGTCACCTTCTCACTTTAAAATGGCGACCCGGTGCCACCTGTCCTACCCCAGCACTCACACGCCTCCTGCTGTAGTCTTAACTCACTGCTTAACACCTTTTACTTCTGAACGTTGTGCATATGTGTTTTACTTAGCTGTCATGCATATTATCATTTTCAGCCTCCCTCTGCTGGAATACAGGGTTCCAAAGTTACGTATCACAAATGCTAAACCTAGCACCTGGCATGTAATAAGTTAAAAAATATATATTTGTGGACCCGGCTGGCGTGGCTCAGTGGTTGAGTGTGGATCTGTGAACCAGGAGGTCAGGGTTGGATTCCCATTCAGGGCACATGCCTGGGTTGCAGGCTCAATCCCCAGTAGGGGGCGTGCGGGAGGCAGCCGATAGATGATTCTCTCTCATCATTGATGTTTCTGTCTTTCACTCCCTCTCCTTTCCTCTCTGAGATCAATAAAAATATATAAATATATATATACAGTGGTACCTCGAGATACGAGATTTTTGAGATACGAGCCGTCGAGTGAGCGATTTTTGCTTTGAAATACGAGCAACAGTTGAGATAGGAGTCATCGCGTGGATTGGGCCGGCTGCACACGACCCACCAGTTTAACGCGACTCGAGCGTCTCATAGTTTCCCACGCCTCGAGGTTACGGAAGGAATTAAACTCGTATCTCGAGGTACCACTGCACTGTACTTAAAGCATCTCAGTGAGTGATGGGTAGGGCACAATTTCAGAAGTAGACATCTCACAGCTCTAAGTCACGGGGTGCTAATATAGAGAAACCCAATTACAAGTATGCAGATCACGGTAGTTACCTGTAGTGACTTTCCCCGAGCCATTTAGAGGCCCATCAATACTGTTATTTCGCATTTTTATATTGTTTTAGACATTCATTATGCATGACCCCGCCGTTCTCTGAGTATCTTGGCAAACCTCACTCCGAAATAGAATTAACAGTGATGATTATTAATTATATTTTAATGGAGCATTAATATTAACATGTGAGATTAGAGCTTATTAGACTGATTACTAATATTCCTCATACGATAATTCCTTTAACAGTTTTAAAATTTATTACGCCATTATATTGGCCCCTTTCCCCCGAGCATCCCTTGGGCTGGCAACTACCAAAACCATTCCATTTAATTAGCTGGGAATAATACAAGCGACGGAAGCCGTCGTTTGCTGAGCACTGGGCCCGCCTCGGCGCACTGGTGAGCCGTTGATGTACATCATTTTCTTCCTCCCAGAACCCCTGGGGGCCGATGGTCCTGTTTTTCCCATTTGACACCAGAACCGAGGCTCAGAAAAGTGAAGAGACTTTTTCCAGGCCATCCTCTAGGAATAAGAGATCTGGATTTCTGCCGAAACCGGTTTGGCTCAGTGGATAGAGCGTTGGCCTGTGGACTGAAGGGTCCCAGGTTCGATTCCGGTCAAGGGCATGTACCTTGCTTGCGGGCACGTCTCCACTGTGGGGCATGCAGAAGGCGGCTGATGGATGTCTCTCTCTCATCGATGTTTCTAACTTTCTATCCCTCTCCCTTCCTCTCTGTAAAAATCTCAATAAAATATTTTTTAAAAAAAGAGATCTGGATTTCCAAAAACACAAATGTCTGACCCCAGAGCCAGTCTCTGAACCATGTCTATTTCGCTTCTAAATCTATTTGCTTCCAGCAAGACATTATTTGAGTGGGTGATGCCACTTCCATTGACTTTGCCAGTTTTCCTATTTGACCTCTGTCACATTGTGTTGTATTTTACTCTAGGAAAAAAAATAAATGTTCCTACATAGGGAACTCATGACACATAGGTGTGCAGTATGTTTACTGCTTTTTCCTAATCTTTTGAGAAACACTCATTTCCAAGAAGCTGAGCCTGAGATAGGTTGGCTTCCCTTTACGTGTTCACAAGGTATAGTTTAAACCAGCGGTTCTCAACCTTCCTAAGGCCTCAACCCTTTAAGACAGCTCTTCATGGGGTGGTGACCCCCAACCATAACATTATTTCCGTTGCTACTTTATAACTAATTTTGCTACTGTTATGAACTGTCATGTAAATATCTGATAGGCAGGATGTATTTTCATTGTTACAAATTGAACATAATTAAAGCATAGTGATTAATCACAAAAACAATATGTAATTACATATTGTGAAATATTTATTTCTAATGACAAATAAATGAAAGTTTTTGTCTTGAATCGTGGTGTAGCATGGGCAACAGTCTTCCTAGGACAACAGTAAACTACATGGCTACACTTTGCTACACCGAGGAGCGGTGTGTTGGTTCCTAAGACAATAGGAAATAGGTGTTTTCCGATGGTCTTAGGCGACCCCTATGAAAGGGTTGTTCGACCCCCAAAGGGGTCACGACCCACAGGTTGAGACCATTTCAGCTTCTTGACCCCAGTTTCGTTCTCTGACCTGTTTTATTATATCCGAGATCAATTTACTCACCTCCAGTCTTCCAAAATGTCACATCTGCATCACCTTGTAAGGATCTCCAAGCTAGACTATTGAGCTGATCGTTAAGTTTACTTTCAGTTCCACATAATATGTGAAAGCTAAGAGACAGGTGCAATAGATACAGGTGGGATGCTTCCCGTCCGTACTGACTCCTGGCTTCCACTTCCTCCTCCTAGCATTTGTCCCGCCTTTCCTGTCTGAAGATCACTGGGCAAGCCACGTAGGAAAACTAATCAGATGTTAGCACATCTGTCATCTGTCCGTGTTCTACAGTCACGCCAGAGCAACAGCCAACCTGGACCTTCCTGGCTATTATTTGAAATATAAGTAAGTGGACCTTTTTTTTTTTTTAATATTTGTCTTTAACGGTTTTCACTAACCTCCATTCTGTTAGAGCTAAGTCTCCCGGATGGTATCTTGTAGAAATCTCTGCTACATTTTCTCCTTCAAGAATCCCTTTAAGCCGAGACCGGTTTGGCTCAGTGGATAGAGCGTCGGCCTGCGGACTGAAGGGTCCCAGGTTCGATTCCGGTCGGGGGCATGTACCTTGCTTGCGGGTACATCTCCAGTGTGGGGCGTGTAGGAGGCGGCTGATCGATGTCTCTCTCTTATCGATGTTGCTGACTTTCTATCCCTCTCCCTTCCTCTCTGTAAAAAATTAATAATAAAAAAAAAGAATCCCTTTAACATTGAAATCTATTAGGAAGTTTCCTTTGGGGGCATGTGCAACTTCCAAAGAGATGGTTCTAGAACATTTTGAGTGAGCAAACTTTGGGAATCTGAGGGAAGCTCTGGACATCCCTCCCCTACACATTCACGTTTAATTTAAGTTCAGGGACTTTATTTCTATTTTTTAATTAAACGTGTTGAGGTGAATTGGTTAATAAGACTATAAGGTTTCCAGTTTACAATTCTGTGACACATGATCTGTATATAGCACTATCAGAAATCAAATCTTTCATCACCATATATTTGATCTCCTTTTCCCTTTACTACACCTCCCCCTCCTTCCCCTCTGGTAATCACCATACTGTTATCTGTGTCTGTGAGTTTTTGCTTGTTTTTCTTGTTTGTTCATTTGCTCTTTTCAGTTCTACATCCCCCATATGAGTGAAATCAGATGGTTTGTAACTTTGACTTATTCGCTTAGCATAATATTCTCAAGGTCCATTCATGTTGTCACAAATGGCAGTATTTCATTTTTTCTTGTGGCTGAGTAGTCATTGTGTATACCTGCTATATTTTCTTTATTCAACCATCTATCGAAGGACACTGGTTGTTTCCATGCCTCGGCTATCATGAAGAATGCTGCTATTAGCATAGGAGTATATATGTGTTTGTGAATAAATGTTTTCAAAATGTGGGGGTGTATACAGAGAAGAAGGGGTCATACGATGACTGTTCTTAATTTTTTGAGGAGCCTGCATACTCTTTTTCTCCATGGTGATCCCAGTTGACCTTCCCACCAGCAGTGAATAAGAGCGTCTTTTCTCCATAATCTCACAGCCTTCACCATCACAGGTCTAGTCATTGTATTCTTCTGGGGACCATTCCATGAGCTGTTTTATTCGGAACCTGTTCTGCTCTCTCCGGCGTACTCTGCGTGTTGCTTATGATCCTCACCAGCAGATGCTATTGTTGCTGACTCAGCAGCCATTTTCTCCTTTCTCCTTTCTAACAGAACTGGAGATCCTTTAGGTGTCCTGACACCCACACAGCCATTGCTTCAGGGAAAGTCAGGCCAGCCCCAGTCCCAGGCCCAGGGAATGGCTCATACACTCCAATTTAGTCTTGTGGTTTCATTCCCTTTTCTGGTGAATGATTTTAATATGAATATGTGACTCAGTGTCGGCCAGTGAGGGGCGTTTCTTGAAGTTTCCATGAACTGGTAACAGCATAGACATAACAATACAGACCATATTATAACCTTTGGAGAGCTCTGCAGAGCACTAGCATGTGAGAGTACAGGAGAGCGACAGTGACAGAAAGAGAAACAATGAACAGATAGAAGAGACAGAGAATAAGAAGTGAATGAGAGGAGGAGAGAGAAGCTGAAAGAGAGACTGTGTGAGAGAGAGAAAATGAGTTTGAGAATACAGTGGTACCTCGAGATACGAGTTTAATTCGTTTCGTAACCTTGAGGCGTGGGAAACTATGAGACGCTCGAGTCGCGGTAAACTGGTGGGTCGTGTGCAGCCGGCCGATCCGAGTGATTACTCCTATCTCAACTGTTGCTCGTATTTCAAAGCAAAAATCACTCGCTCGAAGGCTCGTATCTCAAAAATCTCATATGTTAGGGCACTCGTATCTCGAGGTACCACTGTAAAAGAGAGAAAAGCAAACATAAAGACGAGGTAACTGAAAAGACCCAATTCTATACTATTTTCCCAGAGGAAGTGCACATAATAAAAATTTACTCTCCTATTGAGCTGGTCACGAGAAGCTTCCTGCAGAAGCAGCACATTCAAAGTGAATCTTCCTAACTGATGCTTACTATTCAATGACTATGTAATAAATGATTCAATTTATTAGATTGTCATAGAGACCCTAAATATGTCTCCAAAGTACTTATTGAAATAATTTAAGAAATAAGCTATATCTTAAATAGCCAGAATCCTGGAGTTTCCATGGAAATTGTATTATTTATTTATTTATTTACTAGAGGCCCGGTGCATGAAATTTGTGCAAGAATAGGCTTCCCTCTGGCACCCAGGACTTGGGCTTTCCTAGAAGGACATCCAGTCTAATTAGCATATTATACTTTCATTATTACAGACTAAAGGCTCGGTGCATGAATTTATGCATCAGTGGGGTTCCTCTGCCCGGTCTGCAGGATCAGGCCTAAAACGGCTCTCTGACATCCCCAATGGTCTCGGATTGCGAGAGGGCATAAGCCAGGCCGAGGGACCCTGCTAGTGCATGATTGGGTCCAGGGAGGGACCCTGGAGGTTGGCCAGCCGGGGAGGGATGAGGGAGGGCTTTAGGGCATGTCTGGCCCATCTCACTCATTCCCAATCAGCCAGACCCCAGCAGCAAGCTAACCTAATGGATAGAGCATCTGCCCCCTACTGGTCAGTGCACATCAAAGCGAGTGGTTGAACGGCCTTAGCATATCATTAGCATATTATGCTTTGATTGGTTGAATGGTTGAACGGCCAACCGGACACTTAACATATTAGGCTTTTATTATACAGTGGTACCTCGAGATACGAGTTTAATTCGTTCCGTAACCTTGAGGCGTGGGAAACTATGAGACGCTCGAGTCGAGGTAAACTGGTGGGTCGTGTGCAGCCGGCCGATCCGCGCGATGACTCCTATCTCCAATGTTGCTCATATTTCAAAGCAAAAATCGCTCCTCAACGGCTCGTATCTCAAAAACCTCTTATGTTAGGGCACTCGTATCTCGAGGTACCACTATATAGGATTTGTAGTTGTCAGTATCTGCCTGAATAACACGATTATACACCTCTTGTGGAGAATGCCGAGGAACGGCCACAGGTTTCTGGCACACGCTGGCTGTGGCCAGGAGAGCCACATCGTCAGGATAATGGCCACGAGTCCTCTTCCTTGGACTGTGTGTTTGACGTCAAAATAAGAGGCAACAAGCAACCTCGGCGTAGTTAACTTGGGACACTTCCTATTTACTGAAGCTCATTGCAATTCTGGTTGCATTAATAATCGCCCGAAGGATTAAAACGCTCCTGTCCCCTGGCACCGCCGCCTGGACTCCCTGTTTCCCGGAATGCACCTGATCGCCTGCGGAGGTTCTAGCTGGAAAGGGTCTCGCTACAAAAGAAGCAGCAACAATATTTTGGCGACCCCGGTGAAGGCAATTGATGATGTCCCTGCCACTCTGTACCGGCGTCTGATACGAAAGCGATGATACCGCCGGAGGCTCATTAACGGATGCAGGGAGGGTGTGCCATTCGGGAAGAGGGAGGGAGGGAGGCTGCCCCGGTCCCTCGCCGGCTGCCGGCTGCCGCTGTCACCCCGGCGACATGTTGCCAGTGTTGCCACCTCATTAGAAAATGAGCTTTTAATGAGCTTTGGAAGCTGCCGCCCGCCTTTCGAGAGGAGGCCCCCGTTTGTACACATCTTGTTGCGGAAGGAAGCCGCCCTCCGCCGGCCTCACGGGCCTCTCCCGCCTCGCAGGGAAGCGGCAGGCTGTCCGCCTTCGGCTGCCGCTCCACGGGCAGTGGTGGCCACCAGCTCCGCCTGCTCCCCGTGAACCTGCTCCCCATGACAAAGAGATGCATTTTTTTAATATATTTTATTGATTTTTTACAGAGAGGAAGGGGAGGGATAGAGAGTTAGAAACATCGATGAGAAAGAGACATCGATCAGCCGCCTCCTGCATGCCCCCCACTGGAGATGTGCCTGCAACCAAGGTACATGCCCTTGACCGGAATGGAACCTGGGACCTTTCAGTCTGCAGGCCGACGCTCTATCCACTGAGCCACACCGGTTTCTGCAAAGAGAGATTCTTCCGTGGCCTCCTGAGCGGCCACTTCTTCCAAGGCCACTTGAGACATGAAACAGCAACAGAGAGGACCACACACCCAGCTGCTCCCCTTTTATTTTTCTGCCCCCGCTCCCCTAATCTGGCTTTCCTGTCACCTCGCCTGGCCAGTGTGCCTCACTTGGTCTTTTTTTTTTTAATATAGTTTATTGATTTTTTACAGAGAGGAAGGGAGAGAGATAGAAAGTCAGAAACATCGATGAGAGAGAGACATCAATCAGCTGCTTCCTGCACGCCCCTCACTGGAGATGTGCCCGCAAGCAAGGTACATGCCCCCGACTGGAATTGAACCTGGGACGCTTCAGTCCGCAGGCCGACGCTCTATCCACTGAGCCAAACCGGTCTCGGCTCACCTCGTCTTTATAGTGAAATGTCTCTGCCTCAGTGCCATGGGGATCCACCTCCAGGCCAGATGAATAGCGGACTGAGGACTCCCCTTTCCCGGGGAAAGTCTCGCTGTCAGTTAGGCTAATGGGGGGAGCTCTGGCACGACCTGCTGCCAGGGAGGCCTGTGTTGCCTCTGAATCGCTCACGAAGCCCGAAGATGGATTTGAAATGGGGCTGCGACCCTGGGGTGGCCGGCCCGAAAAGGGGGCAGCCAAAAAGCTGGCGATTCGCCGAAACCGGTGTGGCTCAGTGGATAGAGCATCAGCCTGCGGACTGAAGGGTCCCAGGTTCGATTCCGGTCAAGGGCATGGACCTGGGTGGTGGGCACATCCCCAGTGGGGAGCGTGCAGGAGGCGGCTGATCAATGTCTCTCTCTCATTGATGTTTCTAACTCTCTAACCCTCTCCCTTCCTCTCTGAAAAAATCAATAAAATATATTAAAAAAAAAAAAAGCTGGTGGTGCATCATCTGCCACGAGGAAAGGGAAGCCCGAGAGAGCAGGTCTTTGGAACATTATTATAAGGACACCTGCCTCTTTCAGTCCCATTCGTTCGCTTACAAAGACAGAGGGGTGCTTTCCGCTCAGGAAGGGCGCCTCCCTCTTGGCCTGGAACCTCGTTCTCTTGTCACACTTTCTCCAAGCACGTGCTCTGCCGTTCTCGTTTGATCTTACCACCGGTCTCAAGATGCAACAGCAAGTAAGCAGCAAAGCCAGGATTTGAGTTCCAGTCTTTCCGTCTTGAAAGCTCAGACTGGGAACAGCCATGCCCTTTCAGAGGAGTCCAGGTCTCAGCCAGATCTGTTCACAGTGTGCTTGACTCCTGCACACGACAGGAGCCCAAGCTTTGGCCTCACAGGCTGTTTTCCCGGGGTTCATCTGCATGCTGCCTTCTCGTGTTTTAAAAAGAACAGGAGTCACATGGGGTGCTTTATTGAAAAGCATCTCTCCGGGCCCTTCCTCAGAGACTCTGATTTAGTAGAATCTAGGAATTCCTCTTTTTTCTAATGTTTTTAAAATTACAATTTACATTAAAAATATTTTGTTTTAGTTTCAGCTTTACAGCACAGTGGATAGACAGTCATAAACTTTACAAAGCATTTCCCCTGGTATTTC
>PVJN01031344.1:0-24933 GCA_004026805.1 Lasiurus borealis
GAGACCTGCATGGTGGCGCCGAGCGCCGCGCGAGCTTCCCGGCGGCGGCGCACGCGAGCCTCGCCTCCCTGGGCTTCCGCGGCGCAGGCGCAGGCGCGGCGCGGGCGCGGGGAGATGACGCACTTCCGGCGCCGGAAGTGCCCGTTCCCGGAAGTGGGAGCGGGGCGGCCGCTTGCTGGAGCGGCGGGGCTCCCGCGGGGCGGCGGGGCTGCCTGCGACCCGGGTCGGGGAGAGCCGGGGGGACGCTCTCCGGCCCCGCAGCGCCCTGAGCGGAAGGGAGCCCTCGGGGCCGCTGCCCCGGCCGAAGGGTCGTGGTCCCGGGCTGGGAAGCGGGCGGTGCGGGCTGAAACCCAGGCCCTGCGGGCTCGGTGCAGGGAATTCGGAGCGGAAGCGTGCTTTCTCCGCGGTGTTTCTGCAGCATATTCCATGGAATCGCGAATCGCTTTTATGCACAAATAAATGCTTCAAATCGCGTGTCGCAAGTGTTATTTTGTGCCCGGCCAGGGTGGCTCCGTGTTGGAGGGTCGATCGCGGATCTGGGCCCAGGCCCGGTGGCGGCTCCATCGCCAGGAGGCGCGTGCAGGAGGCAGCCGGTCCCTGATCCTCTCTCATGGTTATTTCTCTCTCCCCCTCTCTCTCTTATTCGCTCTCTGAAAGAGAGAGAAAGAAAAATGTAATTTTTTAAAATATATGATTTGGCCAAAACCGGTGTGGCTCAGTGGATAGAGCATCGGCCTATGGACTGGAAGGTCCCAAGTTCGATTATGGTCAAGGGCATGGACCTTGGTGGAGGGCACATCCCCAGTAGGGGGTGTGCAGGGGGCAGCTGATGGATGTTTCTCTCCCCCTTCCTCTCTGAAAAATCAATAAAATTCATTTTTTTTAATTTATCTCTCTCTCTCTATATATATATATATATATGATTTGGTCTGGATTTGTTAGACACCCACTAAGGAAGGAAATTTTAAAATAAAATAGTAAGAGAAGGGCCGAGACCGATTTGGCTCAGTGGATAGAGCGTCGGCCTGCGGCCTGAAAGGTCCCGGGTTCGATTCTGGTCCGGGGCATGTACCTTGCTTGCAGGCACATCCCCAGTGTGGGGCGTGCAGGAGGCGGCTGATCAATGTCTCTCTCTCATCGATGTTTCTGACTTTCTATCCCTCTCCCTTCCTCTCTGTGAAAAAGCAATAAAATATATTTTTTAAAAAATAGTAAGAGACGGGGTGAAGATCAGGGAAGAGTGGGATGTGAAGCTAATGTCCTTCGAGACCCATGTGTGGCCGGAAGGAGAGACGGAGAGACACGGCCCCTTGCACGCCCTTGGTTTTAGGGAAGGTCGCACGCTTCCTTGGCCCTCGGTCGGTGGAGAACCGCTCCGGTTGTTGCCTGTGACTTGAGAATTGGGGCTTAGACAGGAACGTGGGGGGAAGTGAAAGGGTCCTCTTGAAACTGGAACAGAACACTCACTCCCCTTAACGGGTACCCAAGCTGGGTCATTTTGAGCACAGGCTGCACCAGGTCACAGCAGGGAAGGCATTCTAGACAGAGAGCCGGTTTGTTTTTGTTGTAACTGATATGCAGGACCGACACCCTCCGTGGGGAGGCAGTGTGGCGCCTGGAGAAAGATGGAGGGCTCCCAGGTGGCAATAGGATAGGTCCTTGAAGCGAGTCACGAAGATAGAAGACGCTTATCTTCAAAACGCAGGGTGACTTTCAAGAAATCTCGAGTAGCCGAAACCGGTGTGGCTCAGTGGATAGAGCGTCGGCCTGTGGACTGAAAGGTCCCGAGTTCAATTCCAGTCCGGGGCATGTATCTTGGTTGCAGGCACATCCCCAGTGGGAGGCGTGCATGAGGCCGCTGATTTATATCTCTCATTGATGTTTCTAACTTTCTATTCCTCTCCCTTCCTCTCTGTAAAAATTCAATAAAATATATTAAAAAAAAAAAAGAAAGAAAGAAAGAAATCTCCAATAGCCGAAACCGTTTTTGGCTCAGTGGATAGAGCATTGGCCTGTAGACTAAAAGTTCGATTCCCGTCAAGGGCATGTACCTTGGTTGTGGGCACATCCCCAGTAGGGGGCGTGCAGGAAGCAGCTGATAGATGTTTCTCATGGATGTTTCTAACTTTCTATCCCTCTCCCTTCCTCTCTGTAAAAAAAATCAATAAAATATGTTTTTTAAAAAAGAAATCTCAAATAATTTTATGCACAATAACATTCCTCCTATTATTTTCAAGGGTGTATTGCAAATGTCCACCGACTGCAAAGCAGTCTCTGTCACTTACGGTTATGTATTAGATGTAAGATGCATAAGTAGACCCCGCTCCTAACCTGAATAATGAAGGGTCCCGGACCCAGACCATTTCCCTTGACTTTATCCAACCCTATTTCCCGCCGACTCCGAGGTTTGCCTTCCGTCTCGCCAGCCTCAGTTTCCGCATTCTGGCTTTGAATCTCACCCTGTGCTGACCTGGACTCTGCAGTACCTTCCCCTCCTCCGCATATCCAGATCCTGCCAGCTCATCAGAACTCACCTGTTTGCTCACTCTCCTGTGCTTTCCCTGTGCTGTGTAAATACCTTTTATGGCAATTATGAATTTTTTGTTGGGCTTTTATTATCAGACTATCAGGAGCACATCCGACAAGCATTGGAATACTGAACTTGGCAGCAATACTCTGCCCAATATCGATGCTTGCACCTTCTCTCGGGCACCCTGGTTTCCTTAAAGTCACCCCAACCTCCCACCCACGGCTAATGAAAACGTTCTTGTTGAAGAGCCCACAAAGCTTCACCCTTTATTAAACGGGGTGCATTCCTGTGAACACGCTCTTCACTCTGCTGTTTTTCTCCCTCTTGATTCTTCCTAGAGCAGCGGTTCTCAACCTGTGGGTCGTGACCTGTTTTCTGATGGTCTCAGGCTCTACAGCAGTGACCCACAGGTGGAGAACCACTAGCAGGGTCGCCTACGACCATCAGAAAACACGGATATTTACATGAAGATTCACCACAACACAAGGAAGTGTATTAAATGGTCGCAGCGTTAGAAAGGTTGAGAACCACTGTCCTAGAGGGGAATTTTGTAAAACAGTTTCACGTCTTCAACTCACAAATGTACCACGGAGCTTGACGATTCACACGTGACCCATCCCTCGTGTTAACCATCCCCCGTGTTTCAGCTAGCTACACCCTCACCACTCCCTCATTCTTGGATCGTTGTGAATGGTTTTGAAACAGATCTACGGCAGCCATCTCTGCGGATTGTAATGTGCTTTTCTGGCCACCCCCTCCACCTAGACTTAATGACAGGACTGATCACTCACCCGTGGGCTCCCTGGGCCGGACCCCGTGCCTCGGCGTACGGCACACGGTGAGTAAACATTTCTTGGGAAAATGAGTCGGTTAATTGGCCGCTCCTCACCTGCCGTCCCAGTTCTGTTCCTATTCATTGTGGCCTTTGATCATGAGAACTGTCTTTCTGTGCCAGGTGATTGTTTTTTTTTTTCAAATAGGTCCATGTACACAGCATGTCTCTCCGACTAGGAATGTCACGGCTGGCCCTGGCCAGTTTGGCTCAGGGTACAGAGCGTCAGCCCAAGGACTGAAGGGTTCTGGGTTCCATTCCGGTCAAGAGCACATACCTCGGTTGCGGGCTCGATCCCCAGCCCTGGTCCGGGATGCGGAAGGCCACCAATCAGTGTCTCTCACACATTGATGTTTCTCTCTCTGTGCCTCTCCACCTCCCGCCCACTCTCTCTAAAAATCACTGGAAAGATGTCCCCAGGTGAGGAGGAACCGAAACGCTTAGGAGAGATGTCACCCTCCGAGCCAGGAGCCACACACCAGGGACAAGAACAGGCTGTCCTTGGTCTTCAAGGCCAACGCCACCCTTCCCACAGCCACTGGCCGGGGACCGCCGTCCAGGATTGCGTTTCACGGAGAGGACAGGGCAGTTCCTCTGGCGTTTCTGGTCTCATCTCACACACACGCACTCCGTCCCGGGGCCGCGATGAACTCGACATGACGCCTTAGTGGATGCCCATGTTTGGAGTGAGGAGCACAGGCTCCAGAGCCGCACCGCCGGGGTACGAATCCTGGCCCCGGACAGCACCTGGTCGGAGCGAGCGAGCGAGCGAGCGAGTTCACCTGGTCGCTCCCCACAGATCGCTGAGCCCAAGACATCTGTTTTTCACATCCCTGAGACGAGGATGCGATTTGCGTGTCCGGCGCGTTTAATTGACAGCATTCTTTCCCTCCAGTGGCAGATGGGCAATGGTGCATCCTCAAGTTCATGAGTGGACTTTCAGATTCAGTGAACTCTATGGTGCGTAGGAAGCACAGTGCCTGACGAAGTTAACACTGTGTAAGTATTGGTTATTGACGCCTGAGAATCAAAACATGGAGGAGTATCGTTTAAGAAAAAAAAATAGGGCCAAAACGGGTTTGGCTCAGTGGATAGAGCGTCGGTCTGTGGACTGAAAGGTCCCAGGTTCGATTCCGGTCAAGGGCATGTACCTTGGCTGCGGGCACATCCCCAGTAGGAGGTGTGCGGGAGGCGGCTGATGGATGTCTCTCTCTCATCGATGTTTCTAGCTTTCTATCCCTCTCCCTTCCTCTCTGTGAAAAAATCAATAAAATATATATTTTTTAAAAAATAGGGAGGTTAGAAGCCAACTAAAGGACTTATATGTAAGCATATTAGCATAACCAATGGACGCAGACACTGGGGAGTGGGGGAGGGCCTGCCCTTGGGGGTAGGAGTGGCCGGGGGGAGGTTCAATCGGGAGAAAGGAGACATGTAATACTTAAAACAATAAAAAACAAATCTATAGTCAGAAAAAGACAAGTTAAGCTGCAGACTCGATTTAACCTTAAATGTTCCATTAATAGTTGCCACTCAGAAGCCTCCTCCTCCTTCCCCTCCCCCTCTTCTCCCTCACCCCCCACATCCTCCTCCTCTTCGCCCTTTCCCTCTCCTGTGGTTCTATCCCCCATCCAACCGCCAGGTGGCCACTTGCAAACGACAGCCACAGGCTCTGGTCAACCTAAATCCAGGGAGGCGGTTGCGAGGCTCAGGGCATCCTCAGGAAAGCGGGGAGCCAGCTCAGAGGCCAGAGAGGGGTGCGGGAGGCTGGGCCCTGCCTTAAACCCACCCCGGAGGACCCCCCGAACCCAGCCTCCACCGCCTGCCGCCCCGGAACCCTGGACATCCCTGCAGCCACCGCAGCAGCCACCTCCTCAGGGTCCCCGTGTCCCCTCCTCGCCGCTGCAGCCAGCTCTGCCCTCCGCCTCAGAGACTCGGAAAATATTGCATCAGAATAGGACCGCTCCCCTGCTTCGTCCCCAGCGTGCACACAGCTCAGCCCACACCGCCTCCCGCCCGCCCGCCCGCCCGCCGGCAGCCGGTCTCGGCCTGACCTGAGAGCCGTGCAGGGGCGCAGCCACCGCGCTCTCGCTGTTCTGGCCCCGGGGCCTCTGCACGTGCTGTTCTTTCTGCCTGGAGTGCTCTGCCTGCAGGGTGCCCAGGGCCGCCGCTCTGTCCCTTCCAGAGCTCAGCGCGAAGTCACGCCCTCCCAGGTGCCGGCTCTGGCCACCGGGCCCCCCCTCCTCCCCAGCGGCCTCCTCACATCAGCCTATGGCAGCGGTTCTCCACCTCCCTAAGGCCGAGACCCATTAAGACAGCTCCTCATGGGGTGGTGCCCCCCAACCACAAAATTATTTCCGTGGCTACTTCATCGCTGTCATCTTGCTACTGTGATGAACTGTCAAGTAAATATCTGATAGGCAGGATGTATTTTCGTTGTTACAAATGGAACATCATGAAAGCATAGGGATTCATCACAAAAACAATATGTCATATATTGTGAAATATTTATTTCTCGTTACAAATAAATGAAATGTTGTCTTGAATCATGGGGTAGCGTGGGTAACAGTCTTCCTAGGACAACAGGAAACGACATGGCTACCCTTTGCGACACGGAGGAGCGGTGTGTTGGCTCCTAAGACCATGGGAAATAGGTGTTTTCCGCTGGTCTCAGGCGACCCCTGTGAAAGGGTCGTTCTGCCCCCAAAGGGGTCGCGACCCACAGGTTGAGAACCGCTGGCCTACGAACTGGGCCTATTGCCAGGCCCCCTGCACGTGAGGAACAAAAGGCTGCCGGGGACACGGCCCCCCCTGCCCGGGACGCTGCGCAAAGACAAACCGAAAGGTTTGCCGGACTTGACCCTGAAGACCCTCTCCAGGGCCTGGCCCCCAAACCAGAGGGCAGGGAACACCCTCCAGACGGTGGGCTGCCGCCCCTGCTGTGTCCTCCTCCAGGCCCACACTGGCAGGACCGTGCCTGTGCACACCCAGGGCGTCTGGGAGGAGACGGGTTGGCGTGTTGATGAACAGAACACTGTGAACAAGTTGCCCTAACCGGTGTGGCTCAGGGGATAGAGCATCGGCCTGCTGACGGAAGGGTCCCAGGTTCGATTCCGGTCAAGGGCATGTACCTTGGTTGCAGGCGCATCCCCAGTGGGGGGCGTGCAGGAGGCGGCTGATCGATGTCTCTCTCTCATCGATGTTCCTAATTCTCTAACCCTCTCCCTTCCTCGCTGTAAAAAATCAATAAAATATAAACAAACAAACAAATAAATAAATAAATAAATAAAGTAGAAGAAGGCCAAGCTTGTTTGCAAGCTGAGGGGAGGGACGGGCAGACGGACATCGAGGCGATAAAGGAGAGGGAAGGAGGGGGGGGAGATGCGGATTGGGGGCGAGCACGGGAGGTGGTGCTGGCCTCAGAGAAGGGCAGCCTTCCATCCGTCCCTCCGTCCTCTGAGGCAAGAAGGAAAGGCGGCCGAGGGGGCGGTGTGAGCGCTGAGTCACAGCTGGTGGGGCCGAAGGGACAGGCGGGGTCACTCTTGCTCACGCAGGAGCGGAGGCCTCTGCAGAAGGAGGACCGCGGCCCCAGGAAGGGACCCCGCGGAGCAGGGCTGCGGGGCTGCGGCTTCACCCGGATGCTTTTCTCTGCTTCCCGTCTCCCCAGCGGCAGGGAGGACCCCGGAGCGGGCCCTGGCCTGTCTTGCTGACCGCTCACTCCCTATGTGCGTGTGTGCCTGTGTGCCTGTGTGCCTGTGTGCCTGTGTGGGTGTGGGTGTGCCTGTGTACATGTGTGTGTCTCTGTGTGTGTGCCTGTGTGCATATATGCAGGTGTGTACATGTGCCTGTGAGAGTATTCAGGTGCGCTGGCCGCGGGAGCTGGGCCTGAGTGGGCAGCCGCGGCTCCTGTGGAAAGCGAGTGGGCGGCGGCACTCAGCCTCCCAGGCGGAGCAGTTTCAGGTGATGACAGCCAGGGTGCGGCCGCGGAGTGGGCAGCTGCCGGGCGGGCAGGGGATCCAGGTGCTCCGAGTGGGTGGGCGGGTGTCGCCACGGGACAAGCTTCTGCAGCTGGAGAGGCAGCCTGCCAGGCCAGACCCCCCGGGCCGCCCCGAGGACGGCTCGTGACCGGATGATGCCTTTCCCTCCTTCACTCACTCACTCACTCACCCATTCACTCACTCACTCATTCGTTCACTCACTCATTCACTCACTCACTCACTCACCCATTCACTCACTCACTCACCCATTCACTCACTCACTCACCCATTCACTCACTCACTCATTCACTCACTCATTCACTCACTCACTCATTCACTCACTCACTCACTCACTCACTCACCCGTTCACTCACTCACTCATTCACTCACTCATTCACTCACTCACTCACTCATTCGTTCACTCACTCATTCACCCATTCACTTACTCACTCACTCACTCATTCATTCACTCACTCACTCATTTGTTCACTCACTCACTCGTTCACTCACTCATTCACTCACTCATTCACTCATTCACTCACTCACTCAGGAAGTGCCAGCCGTTGGTCAGCCGCCTGGAGGTAAGCCAGGCAGCCACAGTCTCTCCGACGGCTCTGTCATCTCCGAGGCCCTGTTGCCACGGACACGCCTCTGCTTTCCCCGTCCCGCCCAGGAGGGGCAGCGGGCAGCGGGACGGCCGGGCTTCTCCACGGACATGGGGGTTGGGGTGAGGTGTCTGCTCTGACACCCACTGTTTCTGGGGGGACCCTTGAGGGAGGCCAGGCTTGACCCCGGAGAGGGATCCAGGGAGCCCCGGAGGTTTGGGATCCGGGCGAGAGCGCAGAGGACTCTGGGAAGAACAAGAGTGAGCAGCAGTTGCCAAAACCGGTTTGGCTCAGTGGATAGAGCGTCGGCCTGCGGACTGAAAGGTCCCAGGTTCGATTCTAGTCGGGGGCATGTACCTTGCTTGCGGGCACATCCCCAGTGTGGGGCGTGCAGGAAGCGGCTGATCAGTGTCTCTCTCTCATTGATGTTTCCAACTTTTTATCCCTCTCCCTTCCCCTCTATGAAAAATCAATAAAGAAAATATATAAAAAATATATATATATTCCGAGCGCCCGGCGTGCGCGACCTCCGACCTCAGCCAGCACGGCGCGGCTCTCCGAGTGTCAGCGACGCTTATCAGCTGAGCCCGCGCCTGGGATGCACTGTTCATGGCGGCGAACAATGTGCACTTATCAAGTCAGCCCGGTTGCCATAGGTGTTCAATACCAAAATATTTACCGAGCCGGGCATTTCCTGCTTCCACAAACAGCGCTGGCGGCCGGCCAGGCGCTGAGCTGGGTGCTGGCTCGCGGGAGGCTGGGGTGTGGCCCCCGCCCTCGGAGCGAAGCGCCCGCCGTCCGCTGTGGGGACAGAGGGGTGACCCCGGATGACAGCCCCGTGCCCTGAAAACTGGCAGGAGGATGGGGGTCGCCGGGTAATGAGGGAATCCAAACCAGGACCGAGAAAGGTTTCCCCAGGCGGCTCAGGCTTGCCTGGCTGTGGCGGCTCACTGGATTGAACCTCATCCCCTGGACTGAGAGGTCCCAGGTTCGATTTCCCGTCAGGGCCCAGGCCCCGGTTGCAGGCTCGATCCCCCAGAGGGGGCATCCAGGAGGCAGCCGGTCAATGACTCTCATTGTTGATGTTTCTCTCGCTCCCTTTCTCTCTGATATCAAGGAAGAAAAGAAAATTTAGAAATGATGCCGAAACCGGTGTGGCTCGGTGGATAGAGCGTCGGCCTGCGGACTGAAGGGTCCCAGGTTCGATTCCGGTCAAGGGCATGTACCTTGGTTGTGGGCACATCTCCAGTGGGGGGCGTGCAGGAGGCAGCTGATGGATGTTTCTAATTCTCTGTCCCTCTTCCTTCCTCTCTGTAAAAAATAAATAAAAAATATTTTAAAAAAATGAAAATTAAAAAAATGGAAGGACAGGAATGAAATCAAGGTGTGGGCTACGGAGGTGTCTTTGTGCTGCTGGCAACACACTGCTTCCATCCATCTGTCTATCTATCTACCTACCTACCTATCATCTATCTATCATCTATCATTTATCTATCTATCTATCTATCTATCTATCATCTATCTATTATCTATATCTATCATCTATTTATCAACCTTCTATCTATCTATCTATCATCTATATCTATTGCCTATCATTTATCATCTATCTACCTACCACCTATCTATCTATCATTTATCTATCTATCTATCTATCTATCTATCATCTATCATCTATCTACCTATCTATCTATCTATCTATCTATCATCTATCCATCCATCCATGCTAACTTCACCTCTTAAATCTAGTTCATTACTAATACTTCTAATTCCAATCCAGCAGCTCAGGGTTCATTCTAGTTTTCTCCTCTTTTTTTCCTGATTACGTATATTTTTATTGATTTTGGAGAGGCAGGGAGAGGAATAGAGAGAGCGCAACACCCATGATGAGAGAGAATCACGGATCAGCTGCCGCCTGCATGCCCCACACCGGGGATGGAGCCCACAACCCGGGCCTGTGCTCTGACTGGGAATCAAACTGTGACCTCTTGGTTCCTAGCGACACTCGACCCCTGAACCACCCCGGATAGAACCCAGCACCCCCCCGGAGCCCTGGTGGGGGTAGGCGGGGCTGGTGTCTGGGCTGCCGTGGGCCGAGCATCCTCCGGGCCGCTGCTGGCGAGGTCCAGCGGGAGCCGCGGGGAGAGGCCGCGGCAGAGCCGGCCAGCTGGGCCAGCCTGGTTCTTCCGGTTCCCAAACCTGACCGACTGTTCGCTCCTGCCCCATGTCAGCCGGCGCCGAGCGTCAGCGCTGCCAACAGCCGGGCCAGGGCCAGCCTCTCTGGCCGGAGCCCGATTCGTCGTAACAAGCAGAGGTGAGCCAGGCCCACGGCGGCACTTCCTGCTCCAGGCCTTTCCCCTCGGAAGAGAGCCTTCTCCTGACCCGTCCCCTCGGGCTGAGGAGCGGTGGCACGTCTCCTAATGGGGGGGTTTGAGCATCAGGTCAGGTCTGTAGCCGCAGGTTCTAGAGCAACGGTTCTCAACCTGTGGGTCGCGACCCCTTTGGGGGCTGAACGACCCTTTCACAGGGGTCGCCTAAGACTTTCGGAAAACGCAGATACGATTCATAACGGTTGCAAAATGACAGTGATGAAGTAGCAACGAAAATAATTTTTAAAAAATATATATATTTTATTGATTTTTCACAGAGAGGAAGGGAGAGAAAGTCAGAAACATCCATGAGAGAGAGACATCGATCAGCCGCCTCCTGCACACCCCACAGTGGAGATGTGCCCGCAAGCAAGGTACACGGCCCCCAACCGGAATCGAACCTGGGACCCTTCAGTCCGCAGGCCCACGCTCTATCCACTGAGCCAAACCGGTCTCAGCTAAAATAATAATAATAATAATTTAAAAAAATATATATATTTTATTGATTTTTCACAGAGAGGAAGGGAGAAAAAGTCAGAAACATCGATGAGAGACATCGATCAGCTGCCTCCTGCACATCCCACCCTGGAGATGTGCCCGCAAGCAAGGTACACGGCCCCCGGCTGGAATCGAACCTGGGACCCTTCAGTCTGCAGGCCGACGCTCTATCCACTGAGCCACACCGGTCTCGGCAACAAAAATAATTTTATGGTTGGGGGTCACCACCACATGAGGAACTATATTAAAGGGTCGTGGCCTTAGGAAGGTGGAGAACCACTGCTCTAGAGGTTTGGAAGTGGAGGATGGGTAGGGGGTGAGGGGAGGGGTTGAAAATGGGTCGGTAAATGCTGCTTCAGGCTGGTATTCTCCTAATAGAACCAGGGACCAGGCCCTCCCCCCCCCCAACCTGGGGCCCATTTCTCTGCGTTGAAGGCCGATCTCACTGGATGGGGAAACTCGAGGGAATAACCCCAGTCGCCTGCCTGCCTGGTTGCCTTGGGAAATTGCAAATCAAAATCCCCTTGGGCAAGTTCGAGCGGCTTTGAACCCTCCCTCCCCCTCCCTCAAGAAGAGTAAGTTGTGGAACAAGATCTCTGGATTTGCCTTTGAAATGCAACGTCTCTGACTCAGGTCCGGAGCAGCAGCGAGGCCAAACTGCTGGTGACACCAGGTCAACTCCGCTGATAAGAGAGATCTGATCGATTTTAAAAAAAAAAGCGACGGCGGGGAGGGTGCCGGGCTGTGTACGTACGATATTTCTGTCACCTCGTGCGTGCCAGGACATGTGTGTGTGTGTGTATCTGTTCGGATGAATATGCATGAACCAGTATAGTCAGGATAGAAATAAGCCAGGCGGAGACAGATAATGATCACGGGATCTCACTCACTTGTGGAGGAGAACGAACAACATCAGCCGATGAACAAAAATAGATCCAGAGACAAGAGAAGCGTGGAACAGACTGGGCAAACTGCAGAGGGGAGGCGGGGGGTCGGGGTTAGAGATCAGCCGAAGGACCTGTGAGCCTGCATAGGAGCCCAATCTATAGACAGGGACACAGCGGGGTGAGGGCGTGTGCTGGGGGGGGAGAGGGGCTGGGGAGTGGTCAGCGGGGCTGGGGGTTGGGGGTGGAGAAAGAAGACTCGTGTCATACTTCCAACAATAAAGAATCTTTTAAAAGGTAATGGTGTTGCCAAGACCAGTGTGGCTCAGTGGATAGAGCGTCGGTTTGCGGACTGAAAGGTCCCGGATTCGATTCCGGTCGGGGGCATGCACCTTGCTAACGGGCATATCTCCGCTGTGGGCTGTGCAGGAGGCGGCTGATCGATGTCTCTCTCTCATCGATGTTTCTGACTTTCTATCTCTCTCCCTTCCTCTCTGTAAAAAAAGAAATCAATAAAATATATTATTAAAAATAAATAAAAAAGTAATGGGGGGTCATTGGAATGTCAGTGGGGGTTATTCTCAATTCATGGAAGCGCAGGTGGTATTGTTACCTCCCTCCTCCTCCTTCTTCTTTTTTTTTATTATTGATATATTTTATTGAATTTTTACAGAGAGGAAGGGAGAGGGAGAGAGAGTTAGAAACATTATCAATGAGAGAGAGACATCGATCAGCCGCCTCCTGCACGCCCCTTACAGGGGATGTGCCCCCCACCAAGGTACATGCCCTTGATTGGAATCGAACCTGGGACCTTTCAGTCCCCAGGCCGAGGCTCTATCCACTGAGCCACACCGGTTTCGGCATCTTCCGACTTCTTGGTGTTTTCCCCCAAATCTCTGTAAAGCAGCACAGGATTACCTTTATGAGCAGAAAAACAAGTCATTTCAGGAATGTTAAGTCATCCTTCCAGCACGAGTATCACCAACCAGGACGCCACCCGATATTTAAGAAGAAGTTTCAGCGGAGACCGGTGTGGCTCAGTGGATAGAGCATCGGCCTGCGGACTGAAAGGTCCCAGGTTCGATTCCGGCCAAGGGCATGTACCTTGCTTACGGGCACATCTCCACTGTGGGGCGTGCAGGAGGTGTCTCTCTCTCATCGATGTTTCTGACTCTCTCTCCCTCTCCCTTCCCCTCTGTAAAAAATCAATAAGATATATTTAAAAAAAAACAACAAACAAACAAAAAAAGAAGTTTCAGATGTGAGAGACGAGCAGATTCACAGGGAGAGAGGGATCGGTGAGACCAGGCCTCGCGGAGTTCTTCACCTCCAGGCATCCGGCTGTGTCTGACTCTCATGTCAGGAAACCAGCTCGTTAGGAAGAAACCGTGTTTATGGAAAGAAGGGGGCCCCTGAGCAAGCTGGGGTATCCCAAGGGTGTCACCCTGACTCTGAGAGGCCGGGCGCCTGGTTCTGAGCGTGAAGGCAGGAAAGCCTGGAGGCCTTGGGGACCACGGGCTCCCCTTGGCCACCTGGCCCAGCCTCGCAGGCTTGTGGGGACAGACAGCTGGACAGAGACGGACAGCTGGGCAGAGCGGGGCTGGGTCAGAGGCCCGCGGTCCACCCGGGGCGGTGGGGCCTGGAACCAGCCCTGGATGCCGGGCAGGCAGTCCACGCGCCCCTGGCCGGCGGGTGCGCATCCCTAGGTGCGCACACGGGGAAGGGGGGTCCCTGGAGTCGGCTCTCCCGCTCTGGGGCCCGGCCTCCCCCAGCGGCGGCTGGGAGAAGGGCCTGCTGGGTGAGTTGCCACCTGCGAGACCCATTGTCCGTGTCCAGCAGGGACACTCCTTCCCTGGAATTGCCGCCTCGCCGCGCGGGGCGCCCGGGTTTCCTCATCCCGGTTTCAGTTTTCCTCCCTCGGGAAGATGTCGCAAGGCCTCCTGACTAATGCGCACGAGAGAGAGAGAGAGAGAGAGAGAGAGAGAGAGAGAGAGAGAGAGAGAGTCCCAATTAGGGCGACGCGGGCCGCAGGTGCTCCGGCCCCGCCGATCCCAAAGCCGCCTTCCCTCCGCGCTGGGGGCCGCGCCCTCGCCTCTTCCCAAAGGGCCGGGCGCGCATCCACGGCCGTGCGTGGGAAGGAGGCCACCTGCCTTCTCCCAGAGAGCAAGCCCCGGGATTCAAAAAACAAACGAGCAAAAGAGAGGGTCCTTTCCGGGGAGCTCCCCAAAACAGCGCCCCGAGAGGCACGCGCGCGCCCCCGCCCGCGCTCGGGGGAGCAGAACTTTCTCGTTTGGCTTTGAACGCGCGCGGCGGCGGCCAGGGCTGGTGAGACGGCGCGCATCCTGCACCCCCGAATCTCCCCTCCATGAACCCCCCAAACCCGGGCCGCAAGTCCCTCCCCGCGCAGGGCGGGCCCCGGGGGGAGCGCAGGCCCGAGGGGGGCGCAGGGCTGGGGGAGAGTCCCGGTGCCACCGGGACCGCGCGCGCCCACGTCCCCGGGAAAGGGTGCGCTCGCTCTCCCCGGGTCAGTGGGGTCCCTCGGCGATCTGAGACGCTCGAGCCCGGTCCCGGCGGGGGGATCTGGGGGTGCGGCGGCGGCGGCGACAGCGAGGGCAGGTGTCCCCGTCCCGGGAGCCCCGCCTCCCCCGCTCCGCTGGGCCAGTTCCCGTCCTGCCAGCTCCGCGCGGCTTGGAGGGTCTGGCGACCCCGGCGGACCTCCCAGCGCCCCGCCAGGTGCCGGACCCCCGCGGGGAGGGCTTGCTCCCATCCCCTCACCCCCTGTCCCCCCACTTTCTGCCGGCCCCCCAGCGCGGCACCGCGGGAGGCGGCGACCCGGCATGCAAATCCCCGGGGCGGGCGGGCAGCGGGCGGGCGGGGCGCCTGGGCGCGGGCATATAAGCTCGGGGCGGGGCGCCGCGCACAGCCGCTGCCTCCCGGGAGCCGGCCGAGCGCTCCGGCCCCCGCGCCCGTCCGCCCGGCCCGCCCGCCCGCCCGCAGCCCGCCCGCAGCCCGCGCGCGGCTCGCCGGCCCCCGGTAAGGACGCGCCCGCGCGCGCGCTCGGGGACCCCAGACGCCCGTGTCCCTGTGTCCCCCCCCCCCCGGGGCGCACCGGCCACCGCTCGCTTCCTCCGTGGAGCCGAGCCGGCGCCTCCCCGCCGGGCAGGTGGCCTCGGGGGCGGTGCGCACGGCCAGCTGTGCCCGGGCCCTGGACGAAGAAGGAGAGGGGAGGAGAGGCGCTGCGCAGGGCGCGCGGGGCGGGGGCGCGGGGCTCACGCCTGGAACGCGGGGAGAGAAACGCTGCCCCAGGAGGGGGTCTCAGCTACCTCCCGGGTCGCCCCCCGACCTCCCAGAGGCGCTGGGGTGTGGGGGGCGCGGACAGGGAGGCCGGAGCCAGGGCGGGCGGAGTGGGCGGGCGCACGTTTGAAGAAGCAGGACTAATGGGCGCGGAGGCCGCCGGCCAGAACCCGCCGCCGCTGCCGGCCCAGCAGGCTCCCCGCTCGGCAGGGCAGGGCGGCCGGGTCTTGGGAAACACACCTTTCGAAGCCCCCACTTTTTAAAAAACATCTTATTGATTTGTTACAGAGAGGAAGGGAGAGGGACAGAGAGCTAGAAACATCGATGAGAGAGAGAGAGACATGGATCAGCTGCCTCCTCCTGCACACCCTCCTAGTGGGGACGTGCCCGCCACCAGGACACACGCCCCCGACTGAAATGGAACCGGGGACCCCTCAGTCCGCAGGCCGACGCTCTATCCACTGAGCACACCAGTCTTGGCACCCACCCTTTTTTCTCATTCCACCAAAAGACTCCCCTCTGAAGTCCAGTTAACATTTTTTTAAAAATCATGTGTTGATTGATTTGAGAGAGAGGGGGGTGGGAGGGAGAAGAACTGGGGGGCTCTGGCTGCACCCCGAGAAGGCCTCAGTCAGACCCGCAGCCCCAGGGTTCCTGGCGAGGCTCTGGCTCAGGAGCCCCCCTACAAGGCCCCAAGCCCGTGTTTTGCAAACCAGGGGCGCCCCTCTCAGGTGTGGCGAGCGGAGATCTGGGGTTTGCCTCGGTGGCTTCCTCACCTCTGCCTCCCCCCCCCCCACACTCCTGCTGCCGGAGGATGCCCGGTGGCCGGGAGGAAATGTCATTGCAGAAGGTCCCCAGCCCCCTGCGTACTGTCCCCTGTGGGTGACGTTGGGGGGGCCCTGTCCCTGGACTGGGGGGTGCTGGGGAGCGGAGGAAAGGAAGCCTGGTGTCCCCGAGAGCCAGTCAGCACCCCCGCTGCCGGAAGGAGCCCCTCGCTCCAGGCAGCGGCCGCGGTGAGAACATTGCAGATCAGCTTGTACCGCGGGGTGTCTGTCCTGGGGGCGCTGGGCTGCAGGTCACAGGCACCGGGGATGGGAACCCGAGAGAGGCGTGCTTCCCAGGGAAGGGAGCGGCGAGGCAGGAGAGGCGGCTGACCGTGTCCCGTTTCTCTCTGTGTGTGTGGCCGTGGCCGTGGCCGTGGCTGTGGCTCCCTCAGTTCCCGGAGAGGAGAGGACCGGAAGCATGTCCGAGTTCTGGCTGATCTCTGCCCCCGGCGACAAGGAGAACTTACAGGCGCTGGAGAGGATGAACACGGTGACCGCCAAGTCCAACCTGTCCTATAACACCAAGTTCGCCATCCCTGACTTCAAGGTACGGCTCCCAGGAGGGGCTGACGGGTGGAGGGGTGTCTGCGGGCAGCCCAGGGGACAATACGGGCAGCGGCGGCCACTTTGGGGGTCAGCCCCGGGGTGAAGGGGGACGGCAGGGATGGTGGGGAGCCCGGGACTTCCCGCCATCGCCACAGTGGGTCGTGGAACCAGGAATGGGGAGCGACAGGACGGGAGGAACGGGCAGAGGGCGTGGGAGCAGAGTCTTCTCGCCGTGGGAAGAGCATCTGACACACATGGCTTCTGGTGAATCGCTCTCAGACTCCTCCTGTGTCCTCTTCGCCATCTAGGCAGACTGATAACACGGTTGAAATACTCGGGCGGGGAGAGTGTCAGCCATGACAGGGCCGGGAATCCAGGGTCGCCCTGGCTCTGTCCGAGAGGCAGGCAGGGGAGTTGGTTGATGGTAGCTGGGCGGGCAGGCAGGAGTGGCTATGGCAAGCGTGTCAAACTCGCAGCCTGGGGGGGCTTCAGGCCTCCTTCCGTTGGCCGGGGTTAGCCTGTGAGTTTGACATGCTCTGTCTAAGGCAGTGGTTCTCAACCTGTGGGTCGAGACCCCTTTGGGGGTCGAATGACACTTTCACAGGGGTCGCCTAAGACCATCGGAAAACACAGGTATTTACATTATAATAATGTAATTCATAACAATAGCAAAATTGCAGTGATGAAGTATGGGTGGGGGTCACCACAACATGAGGAATTATATTAAAGGGTCGAGGCCTTAGGAAGGTTGAGAACCACTGGTCTAAGGGCTCTTGCTCTGGAGAACAACGTGAGATTGAGACGCACGTGTCGGACAGACATCGGGACAGTCCTCACTTCAAAGAGAGGGAAAGGTTTTTTTTTTTTAAATATATATATTTTATTGTTTTTTTACAGAGAGGAAGGGAGAGGGATAGAGAATTAGAAACATGGATGAGAGAGAAACATTGATCAGCTGCCTCCTACACGCCCCCCCACTGGGGATGTGCCTGTAACCAAGATACATGCCCTTGACTGGAATCGAACCTGGGACCCTTCAGTCCGCAGGCCGAACGCTCTATCCACTGAGCCACACAGTCAGTGCGAGAGGGGACGGTTTAAGTTTCCAGTGCTGGAGGGATGCACTGCCCCGCCCTCTGCCAGGCACACCTGCTCCCACTTCCCGGCACCCTTCCATGAGAGTGGCACTGTCGGCTGCCATGGTTGTCGGTGATGCTTCTACTTTTTATTTTTTTAAATTGATGTCAGAGAGAAAGGGAGAGGGAGAGAGAGATTGGAATATCCACCAGGAGAGAGAGTCATGGATCGGCTGCCTCCTCCACGCTCCCCACTGGGGGTCGAGCCCGCCACCCTGGCCCGTGCCCTGACCGGGAATCGAACTGTGACCTCCCGGTTCCTAGGAGCCACGTGGGCTGGGCGAGGCTTCCACTCTTGCTGGTGGTTAGCCAGCGGCACACTGGGGGTCAGGCACCTGAAACATAGCGTCTCAAATCTTTGCAGGTCCCACCCTCTAGCCGGGCCGAGGGAGGGCGAGAAGGGATGGGAGAGCTGGTGTGTGGCAGCTCCGGGGTCTGAAGCCACATCTCGCTGACTTTCCACACTGGCCGCTGTTTGTCCCGTGATGGTGGCTGGGACGGTGGTCCCTCCAGCCCCCCTCAGCATTCCCTGTGTGGGCAGCTCTCGGGGATGGAGGAAACATACAGGACCCCTGCCCAAAGGTGCTCAAAATCAAGTTTCTCGAAAAGAAGCCACTTCTCGTACCAGAGAGATCCAGGCTTCACAGTTTCCCAGTTTTTTTTGTTTTTTTTTTTAATTCTCACCGAGGACATTTTCCCACTGATTTGAGCAAGAGTGGAAGAGAGAGGGGAAGACAGAGCAACACAGCGGCTGCCTCTTGCACACACCTGGCCAGGACCCGGGCCAGGGAGGAGCCTGCAAGCTAAGTACAGTGGTACCTCGAGATACGAGTGCCCTAACAGACGAGATTTTTGAAATACAAGCCATTGAGCGAGCGATTTTTGCTTTGAAATACGAGCAACATTTGAGATAGGAGTAATCGTGCGGATCGGCCGGCTGCTCACGACCCACCCGTTTACCGCGACTCGAGCGTCTCATAGTTTCCCACGCCTCGAGGTTACAGAACGAATTAAACACGTATCTCGAGGTACCACTGTACCTGCCCTTGACCGGAGTTGAACCCGGAACCCTTCCGTCCGCAGGCCGACGCTGTATCCACTGAACCACCCACAAGCCAGGGCTCCCAGCTGCTTGTTAATATCTGATTGGCGGCTGCTAACATGACCGCAGAGTTTTTCCTTCTGATTCTGCAAATAAACCTCTAATACAATTTCGGCCTCTGAGGATCTCCGTGCTTAGAGGCAGGTGGTGGTGGGAAGTGATCTGAACAGAGAGAGTGACAGAGGGAGGGAGGAGAAGCTGCCTGCCCGCCCCGTCCCTGCACGCCCCTCACAGGGGGCAGAAGAAAGGGCGGGCGGGGGGACACGCTGGGAGGAGAGGGGCGTTTGCAAAGGAGCCCTCCTCGAACTTGCTTTCTGGTCTGGCGGCTCTGCCCCTCCGGGTCAGCCTGTGACCAGCGGGCCACCTCTCTCCTGAGGCAGAAACCTGGCCACGCACCCCCCGGCAGAACGAAGACGTAAAAACACGTTTCAAAAACCACCCATGTCCCTTAGGGGCCCCTCCCCGGTCCCCGGTGGGCTGCTGACCGAGGACAGCTAGCTGCAGGCGGCAGGCTGGGGCGCCCGGCCCGCAGTGAGAGGCGCACCTGCTTCTCTGCCGCAGCCCCCCCTCCACCCGCCCCCGCCCTGATCGCTCTCTGCCCTCCGCAGGTGGGGACCTTGGACTCCCTCGTGGGCCTCTCGGACGAGCTGGGGAAACTCGATGCCTTCGCTGAAAGGTAAGCGGCGCCTTGTTTACTACACACAGCGCGGAGGCGGCCTCTGTTGTCAGAGGACACAGGCTCTGGCCCGGGCTGGGCCCGTCCCACCCAAACCGGGGCCCGGGAGCCACAGGAAGAGTGTGTGCGTGTGGGGGGGAGAGAGGAGAAGGGTATAGGGGTTCCCCCTGAGGGCGCTGGTGGACAGCAGCCTGCGGGGTCCCCCAGTTTCGAGTGCTGGTGGGAGGAGGCTTCTTTTTAAGGGGCCGCCTTCAGCACCCAGAGGACGACTGGCTCGGTGCTGGTGCCTTAGGAAGAGAAGGGGTGCCGTGTCCCCCCCACCCCCTCCCCGGCTTGGTCGGGGTTGAGTCGGGTGGTGTGGGGAGTCACAGAAGCGCCTGGTAAACGACTCAGCAGCCCAGGGGGAAGCTACCCGGCGAGAACCGCGTCCCTCCCCCCGCATTGCTCCCCTTTGCAGGCGGCGGCGTGGTTATGCTCTCCTGGGAGAGCCTTCTGGGCACACACATGCACACACAGACACACGCACATGCACACGCAGACCTGGGCACATGCTCCACAGTGTTTTACACGAGGGGTGGCACCATCCTGCACCTCCGTCTGCACCTGGTCGCATGTAGAGACGGTCCCTAAGGGTGCGGTCTGATTAGAGACGGTCCCTAAGCGTGTGTTCTGATTAGACGGTTCCTAGTGCAAGTTCTGATTAGAGACGGTCCCTAAGTGTGCATTCTGATTAGAGACGGTCCCTAAGTGTACGGTCTTATTAGAGACGGTCCCTAAGTGTGCAGTCTGATTAGAGACGGTCCCTAAGTGCTCATTCTGATTAGAGACGGTCCCTAAGTGTGCAGTCTGATTAGAGACGGTCCCTAAGTGTGCAGTCTGATTAGAGACGGTCCCTAAGTGTGCATACTTCCTCCCGCCCGTCACCCTGACTAGATGCGGCCTTGACTTATTGGCATTTCCCTCGGGTGGACAGTCAAGTGTTCTGGTCTTTTGCTGCAGAAACTGTGAGGACTGTGCTCAGGCACGTTGGGAAGTGAAGAGATGGTTAAATGCTGGGAAGTGCTGAAACCGGTGTGGCTCAGTGGATAGAGCGCCGGCCTTTGGACTGAAAGGTCGCAGGTTCGATTCCGGTCAAGGGCATGTACCTTGGTTGCAGGTACATCCTCAGTAGGGCGCGTGCAGGAGGCGGCTGATTGATGTCTCTCTCTCATCGATGTTTCTGACTTTCTCTCTCTCTCTCTTTCTCTCTGTAAAAAATCAATAAAATATATTTAAAAACAAACAAACAAACAAACATGAAATGCTGGGAAGTGCTGAAACCGGTGTGGCTCAGTGGATAGAGCATCGGCCTGCAGACTGAAAGGTCCCGGGTTCGGTTCTGGTCAAGAGCGTGTACCTTGGTTGCATGTACATCCTAAGTAGGGGGCGTGCAGGAGGCAGCTGATGGGTGTCTCTCTCTCATCGATGTTTCTAACTCTCTATCCCTCTCCCTTCCTCTCTGTAAAAAAAATCAATAAAATATATTTAAAAAAAAAAGAAGAAATGCTGGGAAGTGTTTACAGGTCTGTCCACGTGACAACCCCCCCTCCCCGGCCAGAAGCTGCTCCTGCCAACACTCCCGCCAAAAGGGCCTGAGGATGCTAGAGTCTGAGCATATTTGCTCTCCGGAAACACTTTTACCAGCTGGCGCACGACCACAGAAAGGTGGTTCCGATCACAGGAAAGCATGGAAAAGAAAACCCAAATCACCCGTAACTGTTACATCTGCAGCATCTACGTTCATTTTTCCAACACATCAGTATTACTTTTTAAATATATTTTTTATTTCTGAGGGGAAGGCAGAGGGGGAGAGAGAAACTGAACGATGAGAAAATCATTGATCAGCTGCCTCCCGCACGCCCCCTCCTGGAGACTGAGCCCCAAACCCTGGCCTGTGCCCTTGACTGGGAACTGAACCTTGATCTCCTGGTTCCTAGGTCAGTGCTCAACCATTGAGCAACACCAACCGGCTGGGCCACATAACTATTATTGATGCCTACACGTACTCACACATACCCACCTATTAATAAAGGTGACGTCGCTTCACGCGCGTTTTGTAACTTGCTTTTCCTACCTTGTTCTTTGGATTTCACCATTAACTCTTGCCCTGAAAGATTACGCCCTGTGAATTTGCCCTCACGTACTAGGTGGCTTCAGAATAAGAATCCCTTGCTTTAGTGAGGATGAAAATCTGTTGTTTTAACAAGTGATTTAAAAAAAAAAAAATTCAGACGGGCCCAGGCTGGGTGGCTCAATGGTTGGAGCACCAGTCCGGGCAATGACAGATCTCAGGGTTGATTCCTGGTTCAGGGACATCTGCCTGGGTTTCCGGTTCATTTCCTGTCTCCTCCACCTCCCGAGGGTGGACAGTCACTGCTGTCTCTCTCCCATCCAGGTTTCTCTCTTTCTCCCTCTCTCCCCTCCCTCCCTTCCTTCTACTCCCTCTGAAGAGCATTGGACAAATATCCTTGGGCCCTGGCCAGTTTGGCTTAGTGGGTAGAGCCTTGGCTTTCGAGCTGCAGGGTCCGGGTTCGATTGCAGTTAAGGGCACGTGCCTGGCTCGATCCCCGGGTTCTGTCTGGGCCTAGGTGGGGCGTGGGTGCAGGAGGCAGTCCGCCACTGTTTCTCTCTCTGTCTCTCCCCCTCCCTTCCACTCTGTCTAAAAATCCATGGGAAGCCGAGGCCGGTGTGGCTCAGTGGACAGAGCATCGGCCTGTGGACTGAAAGGTCCCAGGTTCGATTCCGGTCAAGGGCATGTACCTTGGTTGCGGGCACATCCCCAATGGGGGGCGTGCAGGAGGCAGCTGATCAATGTCTCTCTCGCATCCATGTTTCTAGCTCTCTGTCCCTCTCCCCTCCTCTCTGTAAAAAATCAATAAAATATATTTAAAAAAATATATCAGACTAGGTGTGGTAAGGGTGAAAATCACCGTGTATGGTTTTGCATGTGGGTACTTAATCTCACCGGCCTACCTATAGAGAAGAAGAAAAAGGGTGTGGTCAGTGTGAGGCCCCCATAATTCTTTATTTTTTAAATTGTATTTCAGAGAGGAAGGGGGAGGGAGGGAGAGACAGGAACATCCATGATGAGAGAGAATCAGGGACCGGCTGCCTCCTGCACACCTCACACCGGGGATGGAGTCTGCCACCTGGGCCTGTGCCCCTGACCGGGAATCGAACCCTGACCTCCTGGTTCCTCGGCTGATGCTCAGCCCCTGAGCCCCGCCGGCCGGGGGAGACCCCTTCACCATTCTCATTCCTGGCGTTGACCTCGCCCAGTTAGCGGGGTTCAGGGCCTGAGGGGTGAATGCGGGAGTTGGGGTAAAATAACGAGGTCGCAGCCCGGCCTCAGGTTCTCGGAACGCCCTCCCCCAGGCTCTGGGCAGGCCCCGTGTTGTGGGTAAATAAACGCCGGGGCAGCCTGAACCGGCCGGCGCGGCTCCGGCCAGCGGCTCGGAGAGAGGAGAGAGGAGAGAGGAGAGAGGAGAGAGCGTTCTCAGGGTGTACTGTTTCCGTGTCCTTTTATTATTCATTCACCCCGGGGCTCGGCGGCGGTGTTTTTCCATGCTGCTGGAAGGCGGGTTCGCTTACTGGATGGGGCCGCCCCTGTATCTCTGACTTACGTCCCCATTTCTGCCGGGGTTCACGGACCCGGTGCTCACCCTGTAGGTAGCTCCTGACCATTTGAGAAACCAAACCATTTCATATTTTAAAAAGCCTCCCCCCACCCCCGTTTTTTTCCTCTCTCTCCAACGTCTGAGTCCTTCTCACCATCGCAGCCTGGATCGCTGTGCGGGCTGAAATACTATGTCTCACCAAAACCGGGGTGGCTCAGCAGATAGAGCGTCGGCCTGGACTGGAGGGTCCTGGGTTCGATTCTGGTCAAGGGCATGGACCTTGGTGGCGGGCACATCCCCAGTGGGGGGCGTGCAGGAGGCAGCTGATGGATGTCTCTCTCTCATCGATGTTTCTGGCTCTCTATCCCTCTTCCCTTTCTCTCTGTAAAAAATCAATAACATATATTTAAAAAAGAAAGAAAGAAAGAAATACTACGTCTCCAGGGCGCCCAGGCGTTCGGACACACCCGGTGGGCACCTGTAGCACAGGCCACCGTCTCTCGCCCAGCGGTGGCGTCTCCTGGGTGGCAAGCTTCACCACGTGGGTCCACGCGGGTGGCGGGTCGGCTGATCCGAAACAGTGATGCCTGCTTCGGAGAGCAGATCTCAGAGGGCCCGTTCCCCGCCGGCCATGCTACAGAGAAGCAAAATGTAACTTCATTTAAAAAATATATATTTTATTGATTTTTTTACAGAGAGGAAGGGAGAGGGAAAGAAAGCCAGAAACATCGATGAGAGACATCCATCAGCTGCCTCCTGCACGCCCCCTACTGGGGATGTGCCCACCACCAAGGTACATGCCCTTGACCGGGATCGAATCCAGGACCCTTCAGTCCGCAGACTGACGCTCTATCCACTGAGCCACACAGATTTTGGCATAATTTCGTTTTTTAAAATATATTCTTACTGTCAGAGAGGTAGGGAGAGGGAGAGAGAAACATCGATGCTGAGAGAGAATCACGGATCGACCGCCTCCTGCACGCCTCACACCGGGGATCCAGCCGCCACCCTGGGCAGGTGCCCTGACTGGGAAATGAACCCTGACCTCCTGGCTCCTAGGTTGACGCTCCACCACTGAGCCACACCAGCTGGGTGCAAAATATAATTTTTTAAAATATATTTTTTATTGATTTTTTACAGAGAGGAAGGGAGTGGGAGAGTTAGAAACATCGATGAGAGAGACACATCGATCAGCCACCTCCTGCACGCCCCTTACTGGGGATGTGCCCACCACCAAGGTCCATGCCCCCAACCGGAATCGAACTGGGACCCCTCCGTCCGCAGACCGACACTCCATCCACTGAGCCACACCGGTTTTCGGTGCAAAATACAATGTTTAAAAATTACCCCAGCTCCTCTGCAGTGGCAAGAACATCAGCCAGAGATCGCCGGCGTGTGTTAGACCAGTGGTTCTCCACCTTCCTAAGGCTGCGACCCTTGCATACAGCTCCTCATGGGGTGGTGACCCACCCAACCATGAAATGTTGCTGCTGTGATGCATCGTGATGTAAATATCTGCATTTTCCGCTGGTCTTAGGCGACCCCTGTGAAAGGGTCGTTCAACCCACAAAAGGGTCGCGACCCACAGGTTGAGAACCACTGTCCTAAAAGGAGCCGAGTGGGTGGGGCCACGGGAGAAGGCACCGGGACCCAGATTCACCCGCTCACCAGAAAGGCCTGTCCGCCTGGGCCGCCCCTGCCCCTGGCTGGCGGTGGGGGGGGGTCTCTTGGTGCCGTTTCTGGGTTCACTCCGCGCCGGTGGCTGTGCTGTGGAGCGGGAGGTGCGGGCCATTCCCGCCTCGGGGATCGGAGCTTTGCGTGGCCTAACGCGGGCGGCTTCCCTCCGGGTTTTGTCCCCGGGATGGCGTCTTCTCCGGCTCTGCCGTGTGGCGTCGACACCTGCCGGGGTGGCACGGCCGAGGAATGCCGTGCCGCCACGCCCGGTTTTATACGTGGGCTGCTCGCGGTCACTCCCGGCTGAGTCACGCTCGGCGACGGCCATCCCTC
>PVJN01031345.1:0-24934 GCA_004026805.1 Lasiurus borealis
GCTCCTGATTCTAGTATATTCACCAGTTTATTCTGTTGATCAAATTTTTAATTCACTTAATTTTTAGATTCACTTGTTGATAGATATGTATTTGTTGTTCATAATTTTTTGGCTTTTACCTTTTTCTTCTTCCTCTTCTTAAAGAGTACCTTTCAGCATTTCATATAATACTGGTTTGGAGTTGATGAACTCCTTTAGCATTTTCTTATCTGTGAAGCTCTTTATCTGCCCTTCAATTCTGAATGATAGCTTTGCTGGATATATTATTCTTGGTTGTAGGTTCTTGCTATTCATCACGTTGAATATTTCTTGCCACTCCCGTCTGGCCTGCATTGTTTCTGTTGAGAAATCAGCTGACAGTCGTATGGGTGCTCCCTTGTAGGTAATGAACTGTTTTTCTCTTGCTGCTTTTAATATTCTCTCTTTTTTTTTGCTCTTGGCATTTTAATTATGATGTGTCTTGGTGTGGTCCTCTTTGGATTCCTTTTGTTTGGGGTTCTGTGTGCTTCCTGGACTTGTAAGTCTATTTCTTTCACCAGGTGGGGGAAATTTTCTGTCATTATTTCTTCAAATAGGTTTTCAGTATCTTGCTCTCTCTCTTCTTCTGGCACCCCCACAATTCTGATGTTGGTACGCTTGAAGCTGTCCCAGAGGCTCCTTATATTATGTTCACATTTTTGGATTCTTTTTTCTTCTTGCTTTTCCAGTTGAGTGTTTTCTGCTTCTTTATATTCCAAATTTTTGACTTGACTCTTGCCTTTCTCTAGTCTGCTGTTAGGACTCTGTATAATATTTTTTATTTCAGTCAGTATATCTTTAATTTCTAGTTCCATCTCTAGTTGGTTCTTTTTCATCTTCTCTTGGGTCTCGCTAATTTTATCTAACTTTTCTATGATATTCTTGAAAAACCTTATAAACGTGGTTTTGAACTCGATATCCTGTCTTTTTTTTCCTCCATTCCTTTTGTTTGTGATCCCTTCCCCTGTCTCAGCATTTTCACTATGCTGGGAGAACTTCTGTGTTGGATCCAGCCTTATGATAGCAGGCTTACAAAAATGCAGAAGCCTCTGTTGAGCTTGGGATTGGTGGATTCTCAGGGCTTAAGGGACCGCCTTGCCTTCCACGGCCCCCAAGTCTCACGTGACTGGGCAATGGCTGGAGCGGTCCTTGTGCGCGCGCCTGCAATGCCTCTAGACCGCTGCCTTTCCAGCTCCCCTGCGCCCCAGGACCACACAAGTCTAGGTCTCCAGGGTTTCGCCCAAAACAGGGGCCCAGTGGACTCAGAAGTGGCGCAGTTGGGAGGGTCTGTCTCCCGCCCAGTCGCGAAAGCCAGCGGCCCAATCAGCAATCTGTCCTCCGGGCAGTGCCGTGCGCACCGCCACCAGCCCTCTGATCTTTTGCGACTCCCCTAAATTTCCGTGCACCTCTTCCTTTTCACAGTCCAAACTCCCCCCGTATGAGTTTCGGCTGGATCTGGGGTTTAGTGTCGTAGGATAAGGGGTTCAATGCCGTTGGGAGTCTCCGTTTCCCTCCCGCCAGAGAAAGCCAGCAAGGTAGTCCGGCATCTGCTCTCTCAGCGCGCGCATCTCCGTACCTCAGCTTTTTGCGGCTCCTCTGGGTCTCTGTGAGCCCCTCTCTTTCCCTCTAGCTGTAGAACTTCCACTCAGCCAGCCTTCCTGTGGTTCTGGATGATGTCCGTTCTGTCTTTTAGTTGTAGTTTTGAAATTGTTGTGCGAGGCAGCAGTGTAGGTGTTTACCTATGCCGCCATCTTGGATTCCGGCACATGCAATATTAATATTTTTTTTTTCTGCCACTTTCTAGTCTAAATTAATTTTAAGAGTCCAAAGATGAAGAATCAAATTATTTCTATTAACTTATAACCTGTAAAAGATACTCTTAAAATACAAATGTGTTTGTTGTTTTATATCATTATGAATATTGATTCATAATGATATAAATACTAGTAGCCCAGTGCATAAAATTCATGCACATTAAAAGGGAATTAATTAAAGGAAATATTTTAATATTGCTCTTGCCCTTTCTCTATAATAGAAGTGTCAGAGATGAAAATAATTAGTAAAATATATATGAAAATCTCTCTCCTGTCAGAGTATGGGGTGCACCATAGGACCCAGAGTCAAGTCCCCGCCCACCTGCATGCATCTCAAAATCATACAAGACCCAGACTCAGCTATCTCCACCCCTGCCAAGCCCCGCCACATGGGGGGCACTGCCTCAGGTCCCCAGGTCCAGCATCAGGTCTCCCGACCCCAATGTGAGAAAGCAAGTGCATAAGGACATGAGGGCGTAATGACCATTTGCATAATAGCTCTTTAATATATAGGATATTAAATATATTATATTTTTATTATCACTATTAATATTTTATCAAGGTCCTAAGTCAGTCAGACTTAACTAAGTCAAAGATATCACACAATCAGCATTTAGTTCTTTTATTATATATAATTTTATGAAAATGAGTCAAAGCACAAGAACCCAACTGGCATTGGACCATAAGGGAGGGCATGTGATATGGGTAATAGTCAACAGTACCATAGCCAAATTTCACTATTCTACATAGAGTAAGAATTTATCTTTATGGTAACCACATTATGATTCTGAAAAGTCCTGTTCTGTTTTCTATATAGCACTGAAATATTCTCAAATCAGGACTGAAACAATAAGCTTCATTAGGAATTTAACCTTATAACTAGTCTAAATATTCTACATTCTAGAAAAGCAAATATTATGATTTATTTTAACTTAATATTTTAAAAATATAGATAAAGTATAATAAAGTCATTATATCATTAGACATAATTTTCCCATCTTTATAATATAGTAGATGCTCATCTTTTCTAGAAGAACTTAAATTATGTCCATCTAATGGCAGGATAAATTTTACAGATTGCTTTCAGTTTTAAAATCTGAAGATTGCCTTAACTGGTTTGGCTCAGTGGATAGAGCATCAGCCTGCAGACTCAAGGGTCCCAGGTTTGATTCTGATCAAGGGCATGTACCTGGTTGCGGGCACATAACCAGTAGGGAGTGTGCAGGAAACAGCCGATCGATGTTTCTATCTCTCTATCCCTCTACCTCCCTCTCTGTAAATAAAAACAAAAAAATATATTTTTTAAAAAATCTAATTAAAATCTGAAGATTATTGAAGGAGAATATTTTAAAGGATAAAAAAATCAACTCCAATTCATTTCAATAAATTTTAAATCATAGACTGTAAACAAAATCAGTGCTTTGCTAGGTTAAAATATCTGTAGAATATTTAATGTAGTTTCCATTTTGAAATTCATTATATGGTTGAATATTAAAGTATATTTCCCCTACATAGGGTTTCATATATTCTGATTTCTTTCATTCTTTGGAGATTAGTAGAACTCTTCCAAGAATTTTTTCAGGAAAATATTTTTGAAATAAATAAGGAAAAAGACTTCAAATATAACTTTGGCTTAAAATTCAAACCTTAGGGTTTCAGTAACCAAACTCTGAAAATGTAAGTCCTGAAAGAAAGTAGAATTGAAATTTGGCCACATCGTTTAACCATCAAAATATTACTTTTAAGGCTTGCTGAAATACTATAGTATTGCCGAAGAAACTGAAAGAGAAATTGAATGGATTGTTCATGGCCAATACACTTCCAAGTAGTTCATTGTAAAGTAATGCATACTAAAAAGACTGTTTAAAGTTCCCACACACTAATGAGTCTGATGGGCTCTAAATTAGCTGGCACCTTTCATGAAAAAGATCTAGGGATCATTATGAACAACTCAATTAAAATGTCTGTTCAGTGAACTACACTGGGCCAAAAAGCAAATAGACGGCTTGGGTAAATTAATAAAGGGAGAAATCATGTGGAAATATTGTAATGGCCTTGCAGAAACCTTGATGAGTGGGGTACTTTCAATGCTGCCTGCCTAAATTTAGATGAGTAAATCAGCACCTCCCATCATGGATCATTTGACCCATTTCCAGAGCAACTCTCTGGGCACCATTTTCCTGGATCTGGGAGTCAGTAGCCAGATGCCTTGTAACATCCGAAACATCATTCTTACCACATCTGTTTGGCTGCTGATTCCTTTGGATGGGATCTGCTCACCTTTTTCTTCTGACTCAGCTTAGGCAAACTTCCTGCCTGTTTACTAGTACAGAATGGATAGAAGTTGGAAAGAGGAAATGTGATGGCACATAGAAGTCTAACACCCTGGGAACAACATATTTATAAACATTTCATACATTTATAATCCCATGTTGGAGATGGGTTCAAAGCATTTTCAGATGCATTAGAGTTTTCACCAGTTCTAAAAACGTGTCCCACTGGAAACTATAATCATCCCATGTCTTCCAAGCCATTCCTCTCCCTTCCAATGGACTTTGCATCTGAGTAAGAAGAGAAAATAGGTGCCTGTCAAAGTGAGCATGATCTAGATCTCTCAAGTCACTTTCTGCATGAAAAGAAAAAAAGAAAAAAATCACCTTTATTTTTAAAAAGACCTGCAATAATCTAAAAGAAGACAACATCTCATGTTCTTTGGATCCATTCAGGTTTCTTGAACCTATTATCCACAATGGTTATTTATACATATTTATGATGGCTATATTGTGTGTGCATGCACATGTGTGTGTGTATGTGTGTGTGTGTGTGTGTTAGAAGAAAAAAGAGAGAGAGAGAGCATACGAATTCTTCATTTTTTGTTGTTGTTGTCTATTATTAATGGTTTCTCTCAGAAACTCAGTTAAGAAATGAATTTCCACAAGAAATGTTGAAAATAGCAGCACTTAAGTTGCTCCTTACTATGAAAATTAGTAGCCCAGTGCACAAAATTTGTGCAGGTGGTGGTGGTGCGAGGGGGAGGCAGGGATGTCCCTCAGCCTGGCCTGTGCCCTCTCCAACCTGGGATCCATCGAAGGATGTCCTACTGCTGGTATACAGGGATCAGGAATAAACTGGCAGTTGAACATCCTTCTCGCAATCCAGGACTGCTGGCTCCTAACTGCTCACCTGCCTGCCTGCCTGATTGCCCCTAACCACTCTGCCTGCCAGCCTGCTCAGTCCCAACTACCCCCTCTGCTGGCTTGCTCGCCCCTACCTGTCCTCCCCACTGGTCTGCTTACTTCCACTTGCCCTCCCCATTGGCCTGCTTGCCCTCAACTGCCCCCTTGCTGGCCGGCTCACCCCAAACTGTCTCCCCTGCTGTCCTGATCACCCCAACTGACCCCGGTTGACAGCCTGCTAGCCCCCAACTGGCCCCCCTAAGGGTATGCTCCCAACTACTCCTCCCCGCTGACCTGATCACCACCAATGCGCCCTCCCCACTGACCTGATCACTCACAACTGCTGTCCCATCCTGGCCTGATCAACCACAACTGCCCTCCCCTCTTGGCCTCTAATCACTTCTACCTTGGCCCCACCACCATGACTTTGTCCAGAAGAACGTCCAGAAGGTCACCTGAAAGGTCTCCCAGTCTAATTAGTATACTACCCTTTTATTAGTTTAGATAGAGGCCTGGTGCATGGGTGGGGGCAGGCTGGTTTTCCCTGAAGGGTGTCCCGGATCATAGTGGAGTTCCCTTGGGGCCTATGGCAGCCTGGGAAAGGGGCTTGATGTGGTTTGCAGTCTGGCCACACCCCCATGGGGTGAGGGTCCCCACTGTAGTAGTATGGCCAGCCTGAGTGAGGGGTTGAGGGCTGTTTTCAAGCTGGCCATACCCACTTCAGGGTGGGGGTTCCCACTGGGGTGCCTAGCCAGCCTGGGTGATGGGCTGATGGCTCTTTGCAATCTGGCCATGCCCTCCAGTGGGGACACTTACTTCATGGGGGTGTGGCCAGCCTGGGTAAGGGGCTGAGGGCGGTTTTCAGGCTGGCCACACCCTCTGGTAACCCAGGCTCTCAGCCTCTTTTTGAGCAGAAGCCAGTTGAACGGGAAGCTTGGCTTCCTCTGTTGCCAGGAGCAACCCAAGCCTCCTGCTCACTCGAGCTCCATGACCAAAGCCATTTTTGTTGAGTTAATTTTCATACTCACTCCTGATGGGCTGGTGGTTGTAGCAGAGTGACAGTCAATTTGAATGTTTCTCTTCTATTAGCTGGTAATAGATTCTCTCATCAGGTTATGTACAGTGTTTGAAACATTTTCAATCATATAATCCCAAAACAACCCAGAGAAACTTAAAACCTGAAAGAAATAGCATCCTAGAAAACTTAGATAATCTTAGTGGGTCATTTGAACTTTTTAGCATCCAGATAGACATGCTAGTCTCTAAATTTTCAAAACACAGCTTAGTCCACCAGACCAGCACATATGACTTTAATTGTTTGTTATTGGCACAGAAATTGAGAGTAAGTGTATAAAACTTTTACAGCAATTGGGCACTGTCATGACACCCAAGTACATAATTTTGTATTTTACTAAATTATCGGTCTATGGTAAATGTGGGATTAAAGACAAACATATAAGTAAAGAAACTGCCCTCCATAAAGGACATGGGATGCTAGAGCACTGGACTAACACGTTAAATCACAGAGCTGACAGAGTAATTTAGCATTTCAGTGGGGAAGACACTTTCTGCACATCAGGTTTAGCATCTGAAGCTCTAGGTAAGAGAACATATAAGCAAATCGACATGAAATCAAAACACACCTGCCTGGGAAATGCTGGGACTTGCCTTTCCACACATTGACATATTCTATGTTTCAACTTCCTGTTTCCCTCCAGTGGCTCCTGAATCAGAAAACCGAGGAGGGCCTCAGAGACTGCATATCAGCAAAAGGCAAGATAGACCATGTGCCCTCGTCTTGCTCTTAAATTGGAGGATAAAAACCTTGAATTCTCCTTGCTATTTCTGTTTGATTTGAGGTTAGTTTCCGTTTCTTTGTTTACTTCTTTGTATGACTACCTGTCTTATTTCTTATTTGAGTTTAAAAAAACTGTAATATGTATATACGTATAATCACCATATTGATTTCTTAATATTAACAATCATAACCTTTATCATGTGTGCAAAAAAAAAGGGAAGGGATAGAATAACATAGAGATCTAAGAAATAAAACCATGACATTTTTCGTCACTGGTTTATGATGCATTCATTTTGAAGAGGGCACATGCCGCTGATCACTTCTATCACATATCAAAGAGTTAACATCACTTTTTGGAGAAATGTTTCTTAAGAGGTGAGTGCAGAGCTGGTCCATGTGTGGTCCTCCAGACCCTATCAATAAAAGAAATGCAGAACAGCATTGATTTTGCTGCTGCGGGAGTGCCCAGGCTTCGATCTGGGACCATATTGACCCCATTCCCAGAATAAAATGTAACAAAATAGAAAAATGTGTATAATATGTTGTTAATATGAGAAAGGTTGTAAAATCAGTACCATAATGTGACTGTTTTGCCATAATATATGCATGGGGGTGGAAGGAAAAATCTAAAAGATTCCAAAAATTTAGCAATGCTGTCCTCTAAGTTATAGTAATATTGTTGATTCATTTTTTCCTTTGCTTGTCCATGTTTTCGAATATCCCTATTATAACATGGATTTCTCATTTAAAAAAAATAAAAAAGAAGAAGGAAATGGAATACTTTCATCCACTTTTGGGATGGTAGAACAAGGCACATAATCTGCTTGTAACATTTCTGCAAATAGAAGCTCATCCAAAATATTTGAAACTGTGCTAAGGTGTGACTATTTGGGTCACAGGAAAAAATGGGAGACTTGATTCTTTGGTTTTTCCAAGTTACAGAATTTCTACTGTTATCAGTATAAAAAAGCATAAGATTCCATAATCTAATTACTTAAAGAACATAAAATAAATAGAAATGTGTATGTAGCCCTCGCTGGTTTGGCTCACTGGATAGAGTGTCATCCTGGGGACTGAAGGATCCCAGGTTCGATTCCAGTCAAGGGCAATCTATACATTTACATGGATAACCTAACAGAAACTCTGGAGAGCTTGAAGGAATGTTTTTGGATGTCTGGGTAGCAGAGCTACATGTTTTAGGATCTGACAGCCCCGGGTTTTGATCTCTGTCATCACCACTTACGAGCAGGTAGCTTAATGTCTCTGAGTCTCAGTTTTTTCTTCTGTAAAATGAGGATAATAATACCCACCTCATAGAGATTTTAAATGTCTATATCACAGTCTGCACTGAAATTTAAACACATTGTCTTACACAGTAAAAGCAACGACTACTATTAGAGAAAGTTTTCCTTTCATTCCCTCCAGATTCCCGCCATGGCCAACATGGCCTTCCTCCCATTTCTGGCCTTAGGACAAGCTTTATCCCTGCACCACAGCATCTATGCATAGAATGGAAGCCATTCCTCCTCTTTGTCAATATTTCCTTTGGAAAAATTGAAGGCAACATATTCCACATTCACTGGGTCTAGTACACGCAGAGGAAAGAAATAAAATACAATGTCTGAACTTTGAAAAATCCTATATAGTAAAAGCATAGAATACAAATTGTCCCCTTGACCAGGAGGTTGTCCAGGAGTTTGAGCAGGGGCGAGGCCAGCTTGGGGGAGGGAGGAAGATCCCAGTCATTGGTGGCGTCAGGAGACCCTGGCTAGCAGCAGTGGCAGCAGGTGGCTGGGGGAAGGGAGGGAGGCCCCAGCCAGCAGCTGGCAGCTGGCAGACGCTAGAGACCCTACCAGTTTGCATGAATTTCAGGCACTGGGCCTCTCGTTTAATATAATAGGAATGTTAATAGGGATGGTAGAATGACCTACATAATCTGCTCTAAACATGCTTGAACAAGTAGGATCTTCTCCAAAAAGGCACCATACAGAGCAAGCAAGAATGTTGTGAATTTTACTTCAGCCAGTTTCTTTAAGCATGACTCTGGTGCTTCTCAGTGGACAACAGCAGCCCCTGAGGAAACACGAGGTGGGTGAGGATTCCATTTCTACTTCCGCATGTACAGCTTTGTCATTGAAAACCACTCCAAGCCCACTTCTTCCACACACTTAGACATTTGTTAAATAATCTTTCATTAGCAAGTAAGCCACAACCAACTTCAGACAATGTGTTTTGTGAACTCAGTGTCCTTTTGGGCAATCATGAATTGTGGCCATATTCTAGAATTAGATTTCTGCTACTCTTAGAGTTGGTCTCAGGTGGGCAGTCTTCTTAAACCAGTGCCTGAGTTCAGGGCTATTTGGGGCTCATGCCCTGTGCCTAACGGTTTTGGCTACAGACATTTCTGGATACTTAATCCTTGTTTGTACAGAGGAACAATGAAAGGGAGGGACACCCTATAAATATTTTAGCCACTCACATGTTCTACATTCTTTAGCTTCACAGTGAAAACCCATTCCTGATGTTAAGCACAGTACATAACAAGCCACTAATTTCATCAATGACTACTCATTTTTGGCATTCACTGTTAATTAACATCATTTCAAGTGTCTGTTGGAATGTGGATAGTTTTCTACACACGTTGGGGTGGCCACCTCTGGTGTCATTTCCATGATCACTTTTATAATCTACCTTGTAGAAATCCAATGCCTTTGTGCCCTCAAATAAGTAAAAAATTAACATCTCAAAAATCCAAGAGGGAGTCACATCTGCAGAGGTGGCATCTATGTGGCCCACAGGGGCCGTGGAGAGGGAGTGCAGAACCCTTGCAGAGAGAACAAAGCCTGACCTCTGTGACTCACTCTTAATCACTGCAACAGAGGAGGTGACTCCAATGACAAAGAAAGGTCATATTTGTAGAGAAATGGGGAAAGTTTTCAAAGTTGGGTTTTTGGGGTTTTTTTGAAAACTCCAAATAAGTATGTCATGACCTCTTGGATAAAATGCAGAATACACATCTTACAACTCAGGGCTAACCCCAGGCAAAAACATAAACTAGGCAAGGTGCATACTCAGACTCGCAAGACCTTCTTTCTATCTGGACTTCCATTCTCCCCAGTCTTCTCTCTTCTAAATCTTGAGTAGTTCTTCCCTATTAAAGCTAGTCTTTAAAAGATAAAAAAGATATAAATAGGAAATTAAAAAGTACAAGTGTACAGTTTTAGAAAAAAATATATAGGGACATAGAGAGTGTCATGAAAATTTGGTATTTTTTTGTTGTTGTTGTTAATCCTTAACTAAGAAAAAATTTTCCATTGATTTTTATAGAATGTGGAAGAGAGGGAGAGAGAGTATGGGGGTGGGGAGAGAAATATTAATGTGAGAGAGTTGTGTCTATTGGTTGCCTCCCATACACTCCCTAACCCGAGCCAGGGATTGAACCTGCAACCCAGATAGGTGCCCTTGGCTTTGAATCCACGCCCTCTAGGTACATGGCTAATGCTCTAACCACAGAACATCAATCAGAACATGGTCCTTTTTATATTGGTATATCCTTTCTGCTTAGTAACTTATAATACTTATCAACTGCCTCTAAAATGTATATGTATCCATAAACTATAACAGTATGTCACAGCATTAAAATAATAAACTAAATGAACAAGAAAACAAAATTAGTTAAGGCAAACTGACACAACTTTAAACAAAAATACTAAGAAGCTCTCACAATTAAATTGGACACTTTATTCCCGATAAAATATAATGAAAACAAATTAAAAGCATATAAAAAGTAAATATTATCCTCAGAAATTAAAGATTACAGAGTGTACAATTGTCTAGAAGTAAACTTTAACTGTCTTTGGGTAATAGGAATATGAATGACTTATTTTGTTCTTTGTTTATCTATGTTTTGTAGTTTTTAAAGTGAACATGTAAGACCATTATAATGGGGGTTCTATTTTGTGTTATTTGAAGAAGAAAAATCTGATACCCTAAGTGTTAATATAAGTGCACCTATTACTTTGGTTCCTATTTGTGAAATAAAGATTTTTTTTTTTGGTTTTTGTTTGTTTTAAATATGGAAAAGGAAACCTCCAGCATTTGGACTGTGTGCAAAAGGATGTTTCTTACCCAAGGACATAAAGAAGCAGCTGCTCAGAGGCTCAGTCAGGCCCCACAGGAGGCAGAGCTTCCTTCAAGTGCCTCCTTGCACTGGAAGTCCCTGTGAAGCCATTTATATCTGCAATGCTAAAACCCAGGGTGCTGCATAATTCCCACTTTGTACTCAGTGATAAATGGTATAGGTTTCCCTTACCTGTAGATGATACACTATTAAGATGAGAAGATGAAATGATAGAGGAGCTTTCAAAGGAGGGGGGAAAGGGCAAGTCGCTGTAGGTGCTCACAGCCATGTCATACCAGACTCCCTATAGGAAATGTGCCCAATCATGCCTTCCTGTCTTTGCTCAGCTGGGAAGGCTTTCCCACCTCCTCAGCCTAGGGTAGTCCTTCTCTGTCTTTGAAAGCTTACCAAATTTCCCCTCTTTCCTAGACATTACTCCACAGCCCTCAGTAGAGTTCCCCACTATTCCCAGAGGGCAGACTCAGAATTAATTTCTCCTCTCAGTGAGCATTTACAGCACTTTTAAAGATATTTTTGTTGATTTTTTGAGAGAGGGAGAGAGATAAATGTCAATGTGAGAGTAAAACATTGATGGGCTGCCTCCTGCAAGCCCCCTATGGATCAAACCCACAACCTGGATGTATACCCTGACTGGAAATTGAACAGGTAACCTTTCAGGGCACCTGGTGACACCCACCAACTGAGCTACTCCGGCAGGGCTACAGCCCTTTTTTCATGTTGCTAATATGCAATGAATCAGAAAGCATTATATAGCAGCCTGCTGGGTTATTTATTCTTGCCCTACTGTTAATCTACTCATACACTGGGAGCTTTTAGCCAGGTAAGGGTAGGGAGAAAAGGGGTATAACATTCACAGTATTTATTCAATTCCTACTGTTCATCGGGCACCATATATAACAGGTGCTTTTATTTATACTACCTTATGTTATCAAAGAACTAAAATATATGTAGTTTTATCTTCACTTCCTAACAGATGTAGACTGTCAGAGAGGTTATGACATGTTATTAGAGTAGCACAGCTGTTTATTATGGACTGCATTGCCCCGCCCCCCACCTTACTCCTAATTCATGTCAAAGTCCTAGACCCCTATGTGATAGTATTTGGAGATGGAGCCTTTGGGAGGTAATTAGGTTTAGACAAGGTCGTGAGGGCAGGGCCCTCATGATGGGATTAGTGTCCTTGCTAGAAGAGATACCAGAGAGCTTGCTCTTTTCATTATGGGAGGACACAGCAAGTCAGGAAGAGAGCTCTCATCTGAACCCACCATGCTGTGCCCTCCTTTCTAATCTAAGACTTTCAACATCCAGATCTGTGAGAAAATACATTCCTGTTGTTTATATCACTTAGTCTATAGTATTTTGATATGACAGTTGAGCAAACTAATGCTGCTGTTAAATAACAGAGCCACATTTAAATTCTGACTTACTTTTTTTCTATAATACCATGTTTTCTTAATGCAAACTGCTTTTAACGTGTCTTTATAACTAGTATTTAGTAGAGTGATTGGAATATAGTAGACAAAAATGCAAAAGATGAATGTTGTATATCAAATGAATGACTGAACAACTGAATAATGATAGATGATTGATAGATGATAGATAGGTAGATAGAGAGATAAACATTTGCAGCTAAACTTTCACAACCTAGACACATGCCAGTTTACATATTTTCAGTCTGAGGCAAACTATTTCTGACTGCCATGCAAATCCTCATGCAGAGACTTCACCTGTGTTTTTTGTACAGTGTGCAGTATTTCACGAACCTTCGTTAAACTATTTTGCTTAAAAGAGTTTCTCCTTGGGCATTAGTTGGGAATGCCAGGAAGTTATATTAACCTTTTGAGGTTACCGCTTTTATCAAAAAAAAATCATGCCTTGAGAACATAAATGCAGAAGGAATGGGTTATATAGAGAGAACTAGCTTCAATAAAGCAATCAATTTTACAGCAATGATTATTACTTGATGTACTTGAAGAATCTCATTCAAAGCAGAACTTACTGAGGAAACTTTCAAAAGAATGAATGTTCACATATACTAAATTCAAATATTTTATGTGAGAGTAATGAAAATACAAATAAACTTTTTGTCTGTTTCATCATATTACAACTTTTATTTGTATATAAAGCACAAATTGGGACTATTAACAAGTTCCCTATCATTCGTTGCATTAATGATGTATTTACAAACCTAATGGCCTGTCAGCAATCATACAAACAGTTCAGAGCTCCAGAGAGAAGTAGTGCTTCTTCTGTAATTGGAGGGGTGAGCCGTAGAAAACATCACTGAAGTTCTTCCCAACTTCTACATTCAGTGATTCCACTTCTACAGTAGTAATTGTCAAAGTGAGAAGAGAGGGTTCTCTACTCCATCCCTCTTAATCTAATGAAATTCTACTCTATCTTCAAAACTCAATTCAAATATTCCCTTTCCTTAACATCAGCCCACAGTCTCTCTGCATGCCCCTCAACTCTATTCCTACAGGGAAGAATCAGTTAATCTCCCCTTCTAGGAGCGCCCACAGCACTTTGATAATATTACTAACAGAGTGTATCAGAGTGGATTGGAAATGGCATTTGAGTTTATTTTTCCTACCATACTCTTTGATCAGCTCCCTCCATGCTGGGAAGTTACCAGAGGGAGACTCATCATGGAGTTTAATCACCCTGAGGCAGCAAATGAATGGTTCTAAGTCTGCTTCCTTAAACTGGAAAAGCACACATAGAACTTGTGTCGAGTGTTAAAAATAAAAAATGATCCTAGCTTATTGTTTTTTAAAAGAATATAAATTTGAATTTTAGCCCATTCTTGATTATAAAATGCATAGCTTTTTCTTCCTTTTTTTAATGTGAGCGTGCATATTGTGGTTTATTTTGTGATCACATCAACTCTTATTTTAATAGTGATTTTGATTCTGACACATATCACTCTAATAATGCAAATTTTATCATTCTCTTGATGCCATTTTCTCATTGGCTAGAATATTTGAAATACCATTCTCAAAGAACAATTCCGAATATAAACTTCAGAGGGTCACATGAGCTTTCCTATTAGCTTCTTAACCTGCAGGCTGAGAGTTATCAATCCTCAATATATGCTGGGAGCCCCATGCTATCAAGGACTATCAGATGCCTATGTCAGGGGCCAGAAAAAAGTCCAGGTCTCTCACAGCCCTGGTTCTTGCCACTAAACACTTCATTTCCTTCCATGACTAGTCATATAATTCTACCTTGCAAAAGAATAATATTTATGCCTCCTTCCTAAAATACATATGGCTTACATATCTCAGTGTTGCTCTCAGCTCCATAAATGTATCAATGTACGGATATAGTGAAATCCAACTCTATTAGCCAATATTTTTAAAAAAGATATAAATGTGAAAAATATATATAAAAAGTAAAGTAGAAATGAATCTCATAAAAGAGCCATTAAGGAACAGAGCTAAAAGATGAAAGGTAAATATATATATTATGAGTCATGATAATAGGTGGTCAAACACTCCTGAAATTAATGTGAAATGTAACATGCAGAGATAAAAGGAAATTAAATATAAAACCCTGAGATACTTATTAAACCGTCACTGGGAATCTGGATGATGATGTCACAACTAGGAGAGGAAAGACAACTCGTGCAAAGTTGGACGAGATCCAGTTTGTGCGGTAGATTTATGCAGTTAATTTTATCCCCTCACTACATTCAGATGAGCATTTCTCCTCGACATACACCAAGAAAATTGCTGCATTATAGCTGCGTTAATGGTAATCAGCATGCTAATGAGCACCAGAAGGTCGTTACGGCAAAGAGAGGTTCAAAGATGTATAACATAGAGAAAACAAGAACGTAATTCTTTGGGGAATGCAAGTGTCTTGTTTGTAGGTCATAGATTATTTGTTTTGGTCACTGCATTGCACAGGGAGTTTAATTTAAGACCAAAAAAATGAAGCTTTTTGAATTGTGAGAGAAGCCCAGCTTAATTAAGAAAAGTAACACTGGTGAGCTTTGAATTTGTGGTAAAAAAAATAGATTTTTTTTTCAGTAGACCTAAGACAGTATTAAATAGTGCCATGCAACATGGAAGTATGTTTGTGGTTATGCAAAATGTGAGAAATTTATTTGTATTTATTCTTAAGTCAGAAGTTGCTTTATGGGTCTTTGACAAGACCAGGGTCAAATATCAGAGGTAAAAAAGGTTCAGAAATTGTCACAGTATTGTGTAAACAATTATAGAGTCTGGGCCTTCTTAGAGAATTAAGATTAGTTCATTGTTTACTTCAGATGTGCATTTTGGCTTCAAAAAGTTAAGTATTTACTATGCTAGCAAAGGAAAATAGTCAATGAGGAACACAGCTGCTATCGCTTATTAAAATGTTTGGGAACATAAATGGTGTGAAGATTTTAGGTTAGCTTGTAGTTTCTCCCAGGAACCTCCTCCCACCAAGGACTCTGGGAGCCACATTAGCTCATCCCTTTCTATATTGTATCAGTAGAAACTGGATCAGAACACACTTACATAAACCATTATAGAGGTTCTGGGTTTTCTTTAGTAAGTCTTTTTAAACAGATTATTTTGCTAATGTGCTCTTTGGGTAAGTTTGATAACCTAAGAATAATGTCTTGGAAATGAACAATGGTAATAATTTGCGTTTCCCTTGTTTGCTAGTACTTGGGTTTTGTCACAGTATTCAAATGAATATTTTTCCCATCCTCAAAAAAGACAAATAAAATAGCTCTTGAAATATGATAAATGATAGATATATAGATAAGTGCCCACTTATATGACTAATTATGGTATAATATAACCCTATATAATACAAGCAAAGTATTCAAATTGTCCCCTCAACTGGGAAGTTAACTGGGAGTTTGACCAGGGGGCGGAGCCAGCTGAAGGAAGGGAGGGAGGCCCTGGCCAGTGGCAGTGGCAGGCAGCTGGGAGAAGGGAAGGAGTACCTGACTGGCAGCCAATAGGGACCCTACCAATGCAGGAATTTCATGCACTGGGCCTCTAGTGGAATATAACAACATATTAAACTATTATACAACATTAAAGGCATTTTACAATTTCCAACCTAATATAACAACATATTATACTATTATACTACATTAAAGGCATTTTACAATTTCCAACCTAATACCTCTCTGAATTAGAAGTCCATATTTTTTTTACATTTACCAGTTTTCTCTAATGAACACTTTGCTTTGTGATGTCCAGAAACTTCCTATGTTTCAAATTTTCAAGGTTAAACACATAAGGACCCATCCCTAAAACTTTCTCTCTGAAAGGTAAAGCACATTTTAGATTAAGTCAGTGTTTTAATTGTTGGATCTATGCTATCACCTTTTCTCAAAACATCTGTGATATATATCTTCTTAATGTACTAACCCATCTATACTGAATAATTTAGATGGAGAAGAATAGACTCACATGCCAATTTGGCTCAGGAAAGAAAAAGTAAAACAAAACAAAAAAGATAGAAGACAGCTGGGAAGGAAAGAAGAAAGGGAAAAGAAGGAAGAAGAAAAGAAGGAAGGGAGAGAAGAAAGAAAGAAGGTTTCCAACACAGGAAACCTTTCCACAAACGTAGTAGAGAAATAAAACACTTTTATTATTGAACTAGTGGCCTGATGCATGGATTCATGCACATTGAAAGGGAATCTGGTGTGGGTGAACCAGATTCAGGGCTGACAGGACCCCAGCAGCAAGCTAACCTACCAATTGGAGTGTCTTCTTCTTGGTAGTCATTGCACATCATAGCTACTGGTAGAATTGTCAAAAGGTTAAAACATCACTTAGGCTTTTATACATATAAGTAAGCATTAAACCAGAATATGATGGGCTTAATGGGCAACCCACTAAGAAATTGAAAAGGCAGAAAAGAAACTGATTCCCCTCATATAGTCAAGCAGACACAGTCCATTACACATGTTCTTGAGATGCACAATAACTAGTTCTCAAGACAGAGGACTGGACAGCACCATTTGCCACAAGGCGTTCACCCTAACTTCATCTGATGGGGTGACCATCTCTTTTTGGCTAATAGGCATTGTCCAGAGAAAAGACAAATGTCTTACATCTTTATGACAGGCAGTAGTTATGCAACTTGTAACAAGGAACTCACTCGAGTTAGGCTCCTACTCCCACAGTAATTGGGAGATATGGGCACTATTTTTCCTGATGTTTTAACTTTATTAAAGAGATGACTCTGATTCTTTGAGAATGACATTATGATGTCAGAAAGCTACAAAGGGGTTTTTATCTACAATTAATTCCTAAACAATGCAGGGGTCAGGGGCACAACCTCAATTGAAATTCTGTGTATAACTTTTGACTTTCCCTAAACTTAGTTGTCCCTCAGTATCCAAGGAGGCTTCATCCAAGAACTACCCCTTCCATGCCCCAAGGATACCAGAATCCAGGGATACTCAAATCTTTATGTAAGATGGCACAGAGCAATGCATATAGCCAGCCCTACACATCCACAAATTGCAATTAGGAATAAAACATACTGTCTCCCATCTGTGGTTTATAAAATCCACTGAAGTAAAACCCAGGGAGATGGAGGGCTGACAGTATGTTTACTGAAAAAAAGTCTCCATCTTAGTGGACCTAGGCAGTTCAAATACAGACTCAACTGTCTTTCAAAGAGATGAGAAAGTACATGTAATAAGTTTTCTAAGGTAAATGTTCTGAGAAACAAGAGGGGAAGCCATTGTTTTCCTTATTATTTTTCCTTATTTTAAACAAGAAAAAAATTAATCTGCTTGTTTTTAATTTGCATTTGTCTTCACAATGGTTACCACTGATTTTTAACCCAAAACAAACCCTGGGTTCACTCAGAGGTTTGAATCACTTGTCCTGATAAAAGGGCAGGCAGGAGTCCACACTGTAGCTGATCTGGCTCAGAGAACTAATCTCCCAGGTCTGGGATCTCTCATTCACTAATAAGCATATCATCCTTGCACAGGGGCCATGCTAATCTTCTTTGTATCGTTCTAATTTTAGTATATGTGCTACCAAAATGAGCAACATCTTCTTTTTTATAGCTGCTTAGTATTATAGTATATAAATGTACCATGGCTTTTTTAATCCACTTACCTATTGATGGGCATATGACTGCTTTCAAATCTTAGCTAAATTACAATGAGGTATCATCTTATACCTGTCATAATGGCTATCATCAACAAATCAATAAATTACAAGTGGTAGTAAGGATCTGGAGAAAAGGGTACCCTAGTACACTGCTGATGGGAATGCAGACTGGTACAGCAACTATGGAAAATAGTATGGAGTTTCCTCACAAAATTAAAAATGGAACTTCCATTTGACCCAGTGATCCCACTTTTAGGAAAATATCCTAAGAATCCTAAAACACCAATCAGAAAGTATATGCACCCCTACATTCATAGAAGCACAATTTACAATAGCTACACAATTCTATTCTTTTAATTCAAGAAACTGAATGTTTACTCTATTGGCATTCTGTACAGGCACTGTTGGTTGTCTCTCCAAATGCTTCCTGCTTCCTTCCTTGCTACAATGACCCTAATTCAGTATACATAGCCACATCTGTCAGGGTAGGCTGAGCTTTTCCAGTCTGAAGCCAATTCCTGGGACTATGGCAGCCATTTTGAGAGCATGAGGACACCTAGACAAAGGGGAGGTAGGTGACATTGAGGAGATACAACAGATAAATGGGAGAAAATTATTACTTGACTAGAGACCCATTGTGGAAGATTCCTGCAAGAATAGGGCTTCCTTGGGCAGTCTCTGCTGCCTCTCTCCTATCTCCTCAGCCCCGCCTGCTTCCTGCTCCACCTACTTCCCTCCCTTCTGCAGCACTTGGCTTGATTCTACACTGTCTTCAGTCTTCAGTCTGCACTGGGATATGCAAATTAACCTCCACCTTGGTTGGGTTGATTTGCATACTCACTCCTGATTGGCTGGTGGGTGTGGCTTGTGGGTGTGTGGAGGTATGGTCAATTTGCATGTTTCTCTTTTATTAGATAGGATGTTGTCATTGAGCTATAGTATTAATCAAACTTAAAGGCACCTTACTCAAACATGCCTATGTAAAATAATACATTTTCCTTATGACTTAAGTATGTCCACTGCGTTTTTGTTATTTGAAGCAGAAAGTATTCAAACTGATATGCTATTTTTCTCTTCCAAGGCAGATGAATACCTGAAAATTTTAGGCAAAATACTAGGGAAATAATGACGTTAATAAAATTGACCCTAGGGCCCAGCTGGTGTGGTTCAGTGATTGAGCATCGACCTATGAACCAGAAGTTCACAGTTCAATTCCAGGTTTGGTACATACCTGGGCTGCAGGCTCAAACCCCAGTGTGGGGCATGCAGGAGGCAGCTGATCAATGATTCTGGTCATTGATATTTCTATTTCTCTCCCTCTCCCTTCCCCTTTGAAATCAATAAAAATATTTTTTTAAAAAATAAGATTAACCCTAGAAATAATGGGTGAAAGTTCAGAGTTCTCTCTTTCACATTTTTTCCACCACTGCCCTATGTTAAGATGCCCTCATCATTTCTCAGCATCTGACTGCTTGTCATCTCACCTCTAATCCCACCTCTCCACTGACTCTGGAGTCTCTGACTAAAACACAAATCTCATTACTCTCCCACTTAAAACCCTTTTGTAACTCCCCATGGTCTCCATGATGAAATCCAACCTACTGTGTGTGTGTTCTAAAAAGCCCTTCAAGACCCGGTCCCTACCTACCTTTTTAGTTTGCGGTTTTTCTACATCAATGCCTGGCATTCTGTGCCCCAATTGCACCAAATCTGGGACTGTCTGAATGCTGTGTCATTTCTTGCCTGCATGCTTCAAAGTACCTGGGACTTGGGATCACTTACTTGTCCAGGTGCGAAAGGGTGACAGACTCTCACTCATCCTTCTTGGCTCAGGGGAAGCCTCACTGCATTCAGAAACACCTCCCCAAGAGCTCCCAGGATGGTGTGCTAGGCTTTGTGTGTTAACTGTACCTTGCCCCTGCCTCTCCTGTGGCAACTCACAAGGAACAGCACTTCATTAAGTTTGGTGCCCATGCAGACTCTGGGTTTATTGAGAAACAAACCTTGTTGATTTTGAGATCTCCATTGTTTAGCACAGCTTCTAAGATCCTGAGAGCCAGCAACTCACAGTCCACATTCTAGCTAGGTCCATCATAATTTGGTTGTACTTGCACAAGTTAACCTCTCTGTGCTTCAATTTCCTTAATTAAGTAAAAACGATTATAGCTGTAATCAGTAACAGTAGTAATAGCAATAGCATTATTGTGAGGATTAAGTGGATTTATTCATGTTCAGATATTTAGGACAGTGTTCAATTCATAGAAATATTATATTTTATAATTATAGTATAATAATATATCATTTCTAGTATTTTATAAATATTACTAAAGACTTGATACACAAAATTTGTGCACAAGAGGGACAGTCCCCAGCCCAGCTTGTACCCTCTCCAATCTAGGAACCCTTGGGGGATATCCAACTGCCGGTTTAGGCCTGATACCATGGATCAGGCCTAAACGGACAGTTGGACATCCCTCTCATAAATCCTGGACTGCTGGCTCCTAATCACTCACCTGCCTGCCTGCCTGCTTTGTCACTCCTTACTGCCCCCTCCTCCATCAGCCTGGTTGCCCTAACTACCTCCCATTGGCTTGGTCGCCTCTTACTGCCTCCCCCCCCCGCTGGCCTGGTTGCCCCCAATTGCTTCCCCCCACTGACCTGGTCACCTCACCAGCCTGCTTATTCAGTCATTTGGTTGCCCCTCACTAACCCTCTGCCAGCCTGGTTGCCTCACACAGCCTGCTATTCAGTCGTTTGGTCATCCCTTATTAACCACCCTGCTGGCCTTGTTGTAGGAAGCTGTATGGTGAGGGCATGAGGGTCAATTTGCATATTACCTTTTTATTATATACTTTATAATTAGTATTAGCACTCAATAAATATTTGTGAACTGTACTGAAGGATGGCAATCACTCTTTACTTCATTATCTTCTCTAGGGAGCTAAATGGTTTTAGAAGTCATAGATTGTCAGGACAGTGATTTCTGTTGCCACACATATTTATATTCCATCCCATGATGTCCCATGTCCCACACAGAGGCATTATTGGGCACACAATGTTTGCAAGGATATAGCCCACAACAAGTAATAAATGTCCACATTTAATCTGAGCCCTGGTTCACCTCCTGTTTGATATTTAGAACCAAGAAGTGAGGGCCAGAGAGCCCAGGAGGATAAGAAGGTGAGTTGATAGAAGCACAGCTGTGGAGTCCTGGACTCTGCATCAAAAAATAGTACTAGGAGCTTTATAATCCTGGAAAGTCACTTAACTCCACTAAACTCCATTTTCCACATAGAAAATGATAATGATAAAGCCTATTCCACCTACCCTATAGCACAAACATAAGAAATAGATTAAAGTATGTGAGTATTCATTTGTCAAGCACTTGATAATTTACAAAAGCAAGAGATTTGCTAATTACCCCCATCAAAAAACCTTCTCTGAGCTCTAAAGAGACAGTCTGTCTGCCCATAGAATTCTCCTGTAATACCCTCGAGGGACACCCCTGACTATGAGAACTTGCATAGGACCTGACATTAGTGTGTGTGTGTGTGTGTGAATGCCTGACACATCTACCTACTCTCCATATTCTCACATCCTAAAAAAATCAAATTACTTATTATATTCCTATCATAAATAAAATAGAATTTATTCTAATGACTACCAGACAGTAGAGTAAAATTAGCTTCAGATGACTGTGAAAGCATAATGATCCAGTTTACCAGAAACCAAGGAAACCTAGTATATCCAGCAGCAATTTTTCTTCCTTCTTATTCTTTCTTTGTAGTGAAGCTGAGAATAATGCCCTTAGGTTTTTCTCACTATATATGTAGATGGGGAGCAAAAAGGGGCTGCAAAGGTACAGACTCAGAGATGGTACAATTAAGAAGGCCCCGGTAATTTGATGATCTTTAAAAGCAGTATTTCTTTACTATCAAAGTCACGTCAAATCTGCAATTTTAACATAATATGATTTAGCAAACATATTATTGTAAGCAAAATAAAATCTTATACAAGGTAATATATTGGATGAGTATCACTCATGGTGTAATTTTAATTCTGAAAGCTCTTGCTAAGAGGGCTTATTTAAATAGGTTTTCCCTGAGATGAATATTTAGGGGGGAAATTCCTACAGGATGATTTATAGCAAAATTATATGAACAGAATGAAGGACAGAAGAATTTTATTAGAAAAGCGTCTCATTTCCACAAAATATAAATTATACCTTTTAGAAAATATATTGAATTTTATTAATATTCTGTAGACAGCCTGAAGTGTTAATCTCCACCTCTACCTATAAGACTTTCATTATGATGTACAAGGTGTATTTACCCTTTAACCAAATCATTTTTTAGCAACTTTGTGGAGCCTCCAGTTTACATACCCTACAAAATATTTCCATTGCATTTGCAAAATATTATACTTTGTATTTTTGACAACTTTTAATGATATATAGAGAGGAATGTATATTTTATATATATGTATGCATGCTTTTGGTATTGCCAGGCAAGAACACATATTAATGATGAAGTCTATGCTTTGGATATCACAGAAAAATGTTTCTCCGATAGCCAATGGTGTTATTATTTTAACCATTATTTTTAAGCAGAGATACCATCAGTTTACATTTTTTCCATCCTATGGTTTAAAAAATTCTGCCTTGCTTCATTCTAAAATTTATAGTTAGAGGATTTATTCAGAGTAGACCACTGATGACTATTTCTGCATGGCATTTAAAAATAACCTCATTTAGACCTTGGTAACTAATACTTTTTATAAGGAAATTGACTTATTCTGATTCAAAGAACTTGGTTATAAATCCTTCTGCAGTCGCTATTGGTCTTAAAAATTGAGCCTTCCTGGGATGGTGACTTTGCTGTAAGGAACACCGGTGAAAGGACCATTGGTGCAGCATGAGTTTCAGCAAGGACATGCTAGGATTTAGATTTATATCACTTGAAAGTGAAGACTGAAAACAAGAATGAGGAGAAAGCCAGGAGGTTAGAGAAAAGATAAGACACATTTGGCTCTTACATATTATCAAATAGGTTTCACTTAAAAATATATAAAATGTAGTGATTAATATATGACATTCCCCTAGGGTATGCAAAATAGAACACTGTCCTATTTAAAATATCTGTAAAATACGCTATTGCAAAAAATATGATTCTCTATTTATAAAGTGGGAGTAACCCAATTTTTAAAAGCTGCGCCCAAGTGAACATGAGAAGTTGAATCTTTTTTTTCATCTTATCTTTTTTTTTTTTTATTGATTCCTCACTGAGTGCTACTTAGGACCAGCCTCTATTCATATCTCTGTGAAAAAGAGAACATTGAAGACAAATCTATCCCAAGTCTTCGGGTATTTGAAACAATAATGCTTTGACCTTTCACCCAGGCCATTACATTGATCTGAAGCCCCCAGGAACTACCCAGGAGGGAGATCTCTAGTATTTGTTATTGGTCAAAATGGCAAATATCTCCAGGTAATGAAAAGGAAGTACAATGACACATTTTAGCATAAATATTTCTGGCTTTTCCCTCAGAATAAATGCTCAAATTCAAGAATCCATAGCCTTTTATATGGATAAAAACACCCATCAATATATGTCCCTAAAAGAATGAATGGGGTGGCAAAAAGGGAACAATTATTTCAGAATTGTCCCTATCGATCTATGTGGAAACACTAGCATACTCTCTAACCATGGAACTTTAGAGTTGCGAGAATTCTGAAAAGATTCTCTGTAATCTATGGTGCCCATATTCACAGCTGATGATACAGTTATGGAGTATCTAAGGTCACACAGCCATCAAATAGCAAAGCCAGTTGAACCAGCATCTACTTGTATCTGTGTATATCTTAACATTTGGCCATTTTTGCCATTTTTCAGGTGCAAGGTCCCTCAGGAAAAGTTCAACAGTGTTAAAGACGTCAAATGTAACCTTTGCTATTAAGGGGCAATAAACCAAATTAAATCTATCACCAATCAACAAAATGTGATTCCTCTTTACTTCCTCACACTCACTTTAATAATTTCTTACTGATGAAAAAATTGAAGAGTGGGGACTCTGATTATATGTGTGTAATGTGGCCTCTTATTTTTTATTATAAGTTTTAGTTTTAGTCGTTCATGTATTTACTTAATTTCAAAAAAGAAGTAAGAAGACATAGAAGTTAGCTATTTATGGGTCCCATACTCCTTTTGTTTAGCCAAAACACCCTAATATTAAGATAATCAAGCAGCTTTCCTTTTGGTTCCATCTGATAACTTTTCCTAGTGACCTATCACTGCTGTGAATATTCAAAGACTTGACCAAGATAACAAAGATTGTTGGTTAGCACATAATACAATTACTCAGATCAAATACAAACTGCTTTTTTTCACTCACATTGCTTATATTGCTACAAACTGACCCAAATAAGAGAATATGGATTGTCCATTTCTAAGGTTTATTCCTAGGTGTTACATAACAATTTTGAGCCTTTATCTAAATGACATGGTTTTCCTGAAAGTCTCTATAAGCAATAAATTCCAAGCCATAAAATCATCAGTCCTGGCAAAACTTCTTTCTCTGTCTGTTTTTATGCTTTGGCCACCCAAACTATTGTCAATGAAAATTTGAATACCAAAGGGAAAAAGAGAAGACATAAAATATGTCTTTGGCAGCATTTGGTGTCTTTAAAATAAAAAGTCACCATCCTCTTTGCTCAATGAGCTCAAAGCATCCCATTCGATGGCATCTTCTCAACTGGCTCAGAATGTATTTCTCACTTCTCTTGATTTATCCCCCTTATTGGTCCCTGCAAGAAAGCATCATTTTTTTCTCTTCTGTCCTCTGTCTTCTATATTTCATTTCAGGTGTCTATCGAGGCAACAGAAGATAAAGTTCTCTGCTTTCCC